>JAWNBB010014404.1:0-14628 GCA_036325645.1 Balantidium ctenopharyngodoni
AATCCCCAATCCCCAATCCCCAGATAACAGTGATACATTAAAATTAAGGATATTAATGAATTAATACTACAATTAAATAAAACAATAATATTAATTATATAAACACATATTATATTCAAAACAAAAAATGTCAAGCAACGAAAAACAAACTCCAAAAACAAATAACTTTAGTGAAATAAGTAATTATAGTCATAAAAACAATAACATACTTAAAAAGAGGGAAGACCCCCTTTTAATCAGCTGAAAAATCATTAACGAAAGCTTGATTCACTCGTTAAATGAGTCTATTTGTTTATCTTTCTTAAATAATTTCAATTCAATTTCTAATTTGAAAATGAATAATATTTTAAGTAAACAAATGAAGCAAGAAGCAGTAGATAACCATACAGCATATTTGCATTCCCTGATGCAAATTGTTGACGAGAAACATTTAGGGGACATTGAGTGAACAACAGAATCAGATTTCGTCAAATTATATCCTAATGGCGATAAGTTCATTAAAAACGACAATAAATTTCAACATGATTTCATCACAGGTAATCCTCGGAAAGGAAATGAAACGGAAAATGTTTTATCTATTAATACTCGTGGAAATAATGGGAGTGACGCAAAGATAATTAAAATGGTGAAGACTGATAATTTTAACAAAACCTATTCGAATAATATGAAAAGTCAGAGAAATGGGAATAATTGTAATAAAATATTACTGGTTGGTAAAGCTTTAAATAGCAATAGCAATAACAATAGCAATAATAGCAACGAAGGAACGATTCGACAAAAAAGTCCCATTTGAAATAATGCGAAACATCGAGATCAATTTGGGGTGATACCGATTGAAAAGAAAGGAATTAATCATAAAAGTCCAAGTAATAAATATACGAAAAAAAATATCTCTTATTTGAACAGTAATAATCAAGGGAATAGTAACAATAATACAAGCCCAAGAAGAGTTACCAATACTACTATGAATAACACGAAAACAACAAATACTACGAATAATGCAAATACTAACAATAGCAGTATTAAAATAAATTCCAATCATAAACAGACTATTCTTAAGCAAACGATATTAAAAACATTTTCACCGAAACCAGCATCGCCTACCGAAATGCATAATGAAATGAAATCCAATGGTTGATATATTAAAAATAAAGTCAATAACCAATCACTTGCGTTGAATTCCAAGAATTGAATGTATTCGCGAAACTGAGACTCGCCGTCTTCAGATAAACCCTTTGATAATAATAATACAAACACAAATATAAATAAAAGCAATAATAGTCTAATATTTAGAAAAGTAATTAGTCCACAATATAAAAAAACTACTAAACCCACTTACACTCCCGAATCATCAGCAGTGAATAAATCTATTCTTCTTAACAGAAATAAAACGTCAAAGGTAAAGAAAGAAAACTTAAATTTATCTTGCGATGAAATTGATCCCAAAAAATTAAATCGAATTAACACAAGGAGTAAAGCGAATGTTAACTTAAATCATAATCAAACCAGATGATTTAATAATCAGAAGTACGTATCTTCTCGGATGAACGTTAAAAATAAAAAACATAATAAAGGCGGAGAAGACTATCTCAACAAGTCATTCGATTCTCCACATGTTAAAGTCTACGAAGATAATAACATTTTTATGACAATAGAAAATCAATCTTTAATTATACTTGACGATAATACTACTAATACCGATTATAATAAGAGAGGCAGTGCTGGTGGCCGACGCAGAGGCAAAGATGAACTCGATGTGATAAAAGAATCTTTTGAAAAAGAATCAATCACACATCTCGAAGACGGTGAACGAATCACCGGAAATTTCTCGAAGGGCTATAAACCAAATGAAAATAGCAATGTCAATCCATTTGACAATTTTTCCTTTCATGGCCAAATGTAACAGTTCTTTTTCCAAGATTATATATACAAATTAATTTCGGATTAGCAGCCTGTATCCAAGGAATAGCTCCAAAATTAACTTTTTAGAATTATATTAACGGATATATAATATAAATCAAATACATATAATAAAAAGAATATTAATTAAACTACGCACTGTTAAAGCTCAATAATTCTTTTTCGATAAATGAAATCCTTCAATCATCAAATGTTCATCACATATTATCAACCCGAGTTAATTCCCTCAACAAACGTAGGCTTCGATATCAACGAAATTCATGTCACCCCGACGAGTGAACTTAAAAGCATTATGCATTCAATAAATAGATACTTTCGTACTCCATCTCGACAAAAGGCACAAAATGCGAACTTTAAAACCCTGTATAAACGTATTAAAATCGAACTCAAATCAAGAGAAAAACAGCAAAAACTAATTTTCGAGAAACTACCGAATCCGATTTTCCTTGGCAATAAAAGATCAAACAACAATGAAGTCAATCGAGTTAACACACCAATACAAGTACCATCTTTATTCAACGATCTCCAACGAAACTACGCAAAGGGTGATAAAAAGCTACCGAATCAAACCGACGATACAAACGAAAACACCTTCTCTGATATCTGAGATGAAATTGTTGATATTAATCACAATAAAATCGAAGACGACACTTCCTCGTTTTTCACTTGACATAATAACGAAAACACGAAAGACCTTGACTTTAGTGAAGAAGATGTGTGTAGTTTATATCTGCAAAACGAATCATTTTCACCATTTAAGGCTTTTAATTCTTTATTTGAGGTGAATAAAAAAACTGATATCAAGAAGATTTCTGTGCCTAAGAACTGAAGTCACAATAAATACGCCAATGACGACAACTACGACATAATCGATTCAATGAACAGCTGATCGAGAGAGATATCAATACTGTAACATGCGGGATTTCTTGAATAATTCATGAAATAAAAAAGGATATTAAGGTGTAATAAGGTGCTTATCCTATAAAACAAGCAAAAAAATTATTTGTCTAATGATGAAACTTTAAGTGTAAGTAATTATTTTTAACAATTATAATATTGGAGTATTATGCATGATATATATATATATAAATATATATATATATATATATATATCGAATAGATATCTTTTTTATATAGGAAGGTAGCGATATATCATTGCGTTTTAATTATAATAACAAATCAACTATATAAGGGTATTAGGGAAATATCAGATTATATTAATGAAAATAATTATTAAGTTATTTGGTTATATACAAACACAAATTAATATTAAGTCTTTACTATTCTTAATGAATTAATAAATGGAATAGTATTAATTGAGGTCCGTTCAGATATTAAGAAAGGTCAGTCGAGATATTCAGAAATAGGAGGAATAAGGCTATTATTTAATGGATGGGGTATGTTATCGTGATGATAATATTTGGATTTGGGAAAGAAGAAAAACAATGGTGTACTATAATGGATGGGGAAGTAAATGGAATGGAAGAGAAGGTGGAAGATGGGGTAAATCGGGGTTTGATTTATTTGTGATTATTGGTGGCTATTAATTTGTTTTTGTTTTTTTCAATCTATTCTTGTTCTTCCCTTGCAGTGTATTGTAGAAGAGATGAATAAACCCCTTCTCTTCATATATATCATTAGTTACAATTGAGCGTTAATACAGCGTGATGTCAGAAGGAACTGTTCTTAGTCCCAGAGGAGTTATCAATGATACGCGATGTTGCCAAACGAAACATAATCAGAAAGGCAAACTCCCAATTAGAGTCATTTTTGATATCATTTTGTAAATTGAAGCACTTGAGTTTCCACCTTCAAAAATCCCTCTTCTTTAGCATTTATATCTTTTGCACAATCCCAATTAACTTGTACATCTTTACCCGTTGCACGAGCTTTTAGAATAACCTAACATAAAACACAACTATAATTACACATTATTTCTCAATTGAGACTGGCTGTAGCAATACCATCATTTTTTTCATTACCGCCTCTTCCCCTTTTCCTGAATCCTTTTTATCATCAATTCTTCTTTTTTCTTTCATTCCAACATCTCATTTTCAACTCCATTTTCATTTAAATCCACTCATCATTCATTGAACATTCCTTCCTTCAATATTAATATCCTCCTTCGATTATCCTATCTTTAGGTTAACCTCACCAACTTTCCTAGTCTCCTGCCTTCAACATAATCTTCCTTTTTTAATTAATTATCCGATCCTACTCAACCAGTTATCATTATATATACTAATCTTAATTAAATAAAATATAACTTAACAATGTCATCAATTCTTTTAACATGGTGAAACACCGAAGTTGATTTATCAAAAAAGATCACAAACATGGAAAAGGACTTTGCGAATGGATATCTTCTCGGAGAGCTGCTTCATAAATTTAATCAAATATCCAATATCGATGACTTCCGGAACGAGGAACTTCGTGACGCGAAAATAAAAAACTTCGACATTCTCCACAAAATCCTTCATAACATCGGAGTAAACTTCACACCAAACATTGCTGAAAATATTATGAACGGGAAGAAAGGAATCATAAGTAATCTACTATACGAAATACGTTCTAACCTCGAGAAAAAAGGAGTAAACCCTGAAAACATTTCCCTTAAAAAGTCATCTCATTTCCAAGAAATGTACGCACCGATGAAATTCCGACAAGAAATCCCCGAATACGACGCTTTCCAGAATAAACACTTTCTCGACGTTCTTCAGAAAAAGATGAAAAGCCAACAACAAATCGATATTGAAAAGAAGTTGCAAAAATTCGAGGACTTCCACATCAAACAAACGGAGAAGATAAAACAACAAAAATTGGAGGAAGAGTATATCAAGAAAACTGAGCTTGATATTAACATTAAAAAGCATAGAAACAAGAACCAGCGTTATCATGCGTTTTGACAGCAATTCGAAGAAAAAGGAATCAACAACTGGAAGAACAACATGCTCAGGGCAAAGCAAAGAGAGAACAATGATTTAAACTTCGAATTGAATGAAGCAAATAAAATAAACAGGAATTTACAACGCGCCACGCTTTGCTTAGCAAATGACTATAGGAAACAAGTCGAAACATTTGAACAAGGACTAATTAAAAAACGTCAAAATAATCAAACCAAGAAAAAAAGCAAAGATCAGGAAGATGAAAAATCAGGCAATGGAGATGCGAATGTAAATGGTGCCGGTGAAGAAGGAGTTAACAATTTCTGCGATGTGGATAAAATGGCAGAGGGAGTAATATCATCGATATATTATAATATCATGGTCGATCCAAGGACCAAGACAGAGAGAACCCGCCGCCGTCGTAAAATTATCGTCGAGCAAGGAAAAGCCCAATTAGAAATCGAAAATCGTCGTCGTGAAGAGCAATACATTTCAAAGTTAGCGAAACAATCGAATCAAGAAAAGCAGCTCACTTACGAGGTTTTTCGGGTAAATCAGTGTAAAAATATAATCATTGAAAACCGTGCCTTACGTCAATCAATGTATGAAGTCAGAAGTGAACAAAACACGGTTTTCTTAAAAATGAACGAGGAATTGTTTTTAAAATACCATTGAGAAAACTTCAAACGAGACCAAGACAAAGAAGACTGCCGGAAAAAGGACTTAGAAATATCATTTAAGCAAAAGAACCGTAGTGTTAATAGTGATAAATGTGAACACATTATCCAACTCATCATTGACATGGCGGACCAAGCGTACATATATCAACAAATAAACGATGTTGAAGAAATCGATTCCCGGATATGGAGAGAGTGGACGAATTGATTGATCAACGACCAAAGTGTTCTGGATAAGGAAGAATTCGAAATGGATCTTAATAAAACCGGCGGAGAAATGAATAAAAATGAAATGAATATTAATGTTCAACCCGAAAATGACGAGGAAAATGAAAAGGAAAACCCAGTAAATGAAGAAGAAAAAAAGGAAGAGGAAAACTCGAACAACTGACTGGAGGAAGCAGGGAAATCCAAATACAACAATACGTTTTATTCTATTTTTAATGCTGAAGCAAAGTGTAGTCATTGAGATCAAATCCTGGACGATTGCGAATTCATTGACTATGTGAACTTTCAAGGTCAATGGGAATCTAATATTATACCATCAACAGCGTTTAAAACACTCGGTCCACAAGACCTTGTATTCGACTTCGTCCCCGCGACAGGAAGCGAACAACAACAAAATAAAAAAGAAAAGGACAAGAAAAATGTAAATGCAAAGGGAAATACCAACAACCAAAAGGAAAACCTTGATGATTTAATTAAAGACGAAGACCCTCAAAGCCTAATAATACCCAATGAAAAAACCAAAAACTGTTATTTCGGGGATTGAATCAACGTGTGAATTGAAATCAAATACGACGAGGAAAAAAAAAGATGAACTCAAGAGAAATTAAACTTTAAAAATATCTTCCGTTATATACCAATTAAAATCGCTTTGATAGGCCAAGACTTCTCCGGTAAGAAAACCCAAGCGAAAATCCTCAGCGAAAATTTCCCGTTGAAGATTTATGACTGAGGTAAACTCGTTGAACGGGCATGAGATATGTGAACAGTTAAAAACGAATCTCAAACCAATTTTATGTTAAGCGTCGGAACATCGAATAATAACAACAATGGTCCAAATGAAGTTCTTTTGATAGAGGATATGAGGAAAGAGCAGGCAAAGGAAGAGGAGAAATTTGCTCATATTAAAGAACTCGCCAAATTAATCAAAGAGAATTGATGAAACGGTGAAACGATTTCAGACGAGACGTACAGTGAACTCCTGATTGAATTCATTAAGATGGATTTCCCCGAAAAATCAGATGAACAGATAATAGAAGATATTAAAATCCGTGTTGAAAACAAACGGCAAATATTAGCGGATATCGAAACAAACGATCGCCTCAACGATAACAACCAATTCCAGAAGAAAAGAAAGAAATTAAATAAGGAATACACTGAGAAACTCATGATGCTTTCACTGGAAGCAACGAAAGGTTTTGTCGTCGTGAATTACCCAAACACGTATAATCAAGCGAAAACATTGGAAGGTAAATGAAGTGGGTTTGTTTCGAAAGAAGATAATAAAAAGCAAAATAGCATTTTACTTAAAAACGCGTTTAGTATCGTATTAGATTTCTCGGAAGAAATTCTTCCCCCGGTTAAATTAATTCAAGGTGGGTTTGATTTAATATTTTATTGAAATGTTAACGGGCAAGAGTGCATCAGACGTGCAGTCGGGAGAAGATTATACAAAAACCTAAAAACCGGAGAAGTGACAATTTATCATTTGGAAGACAACCCTCCCCCAACCGATTTAGATATTTGCGAAAATATTGTTAAAGTCGAAGATTCAGCGAGTTGCGAAAGCTCCCTTGTCACTCGGCATTGAGCATTTGAGACTGGTATTAATGAAATCGTGAAATTCTACGAACCTTTTGGATTTGAAAAAAATCAACTGAAGTGCTTCCACGAAATCGATGGATTCAACGACAAAGACTATGTTACTCAAGATATTTTAACGTATGTGAATCAATGAGTTGAGTTGAATGAAGAGAATGACAATGAAATCTACGATTGAGACGCAGGGGAGGAACAGGAAGAATATGATGATGAGGAAGGAAATAATGATAATATTTGAGGATTAAATGAAGGAAACGCAATAGATGCACAAAACGGAACTGCTAATGCAAACGCTGGATTAGCAGGAAACGCAAACGCTTCTGCAAACGCAGTAAATGAAACCGCGTTGTCAAACGCAAGTCCGAATAAAAATAAAAAAGGTGATAAAAAAGAAGACGCTGGTGCCTGAGTAAATAATTCAAATGATAATAAAGAAGAATTAAATAACACTGAAGACCAGATTATGAAGGGTGACAACAGCTACAAAGAAAACGAGGAAGAAGCTCAGGAATGAGATCCATATACAAAGTATAAAAACAACATTGAAAATTTGAAATCGTGACTAAACAAAGACCTCGCTGAAGTCCTCTTAAAACTCTGGTCAAAGCTGTTCGAGAATTACGTCGGAGAATGTAAGAGCATCTTCAAGTTCCTTCGTGTTCAAAGGGAAAGCATTAGTACGAATTACAATATGATATGCCAGAAATTCATTGAGTTCCTTAAACGGCCTTCCAAGAAGCAGATACTGCTATTAGACTACCAAATAAAATATAATAAATTTCTTGACGACTATCCGGATTTAAAGGACGACCCACAAGTGAAAGAGGAGCACCATCAAGAAGTCGATGATTTAAATGATAAAATCTACGAAATCATTGAAACACGAAAGAACGAATCAGTCGATGAACGTAAAAAAATAATGACCAGCGGTTGGATTGAGAATGAAATGGAGAAGTTTTACTTGGCGTTAGAGAGGTGATTCCAAAACGAGATAGATAAGTTTATAGGATCAATGCAGATAATCAGGGATTATTACCATAATTTGGATAATCGACCACTCGCGGAACTCCCTTTTACGACAATTGATATTATCAAAGATGAAATAGATCCCACACCGATAGAGGCGTTTAGTAACCCGAATCAAGTAGAACCGACACCAAATGCCGAGTTCACGTTACCTGATAGTTTTCCCAGAATAGAAAAATTGTATAAAAACTGCCTGAAAATCCAGTTCCAATACGAGTCTGCGATTAGAGATAGTGAACGCGCGAGATTAGAAAAGCAAAATGAGAATAACAAAAAGCAACCGGCAGGAGGGAAAAACGCCAAAAAGAACGCTCAAGTTCAGCCCAATGAAGAAAAGGAATTAGTGTATCCACATAATGAGGAATTGCGTCTCGCCCTATGCGC
The DNA here is from genome assembly GCA_036325645.1 of Balantidium ctenopharyngodoni. Classification (NCBI taxonomy): domain Eukaryota; phylum Ciliophora; class Litostomatea; order Vestibuliferida; family Balantidiidae; genus Balantidium; species Balantidium ctenopharyngodoni. Next base: position 8,720 of record JAWNBB010014404.1, read on the forward strand.
GGAGAAAACAAAGTACAAATATAAAATAACATTGCTTAAATACTGGGGTATTACATGCTTACAAAACATTCGCAAAATATCTTTATCAGTTTATAACAAACTCGAAGACTGGATTATCCTTGCGATTAAAGCTGAGAACGACGCGTTAGACCAACTCACGAACATGTTGAAAACTAATATCGAAAACGAAAGCAAAATTAAATATGAACTCGCGTTAGACACATTCGATGTCATTGTCAACATGGACGTTCAAAACTACATTGAGTTGCCTCCTCAGCCTTTACCTGCAAAAGAAGTGATTGATCACAGTAAATTTAATATCATCCAATGACGAATCCTATTCGAAGAGCTCCAGACATACCAACTCGAAGATAGTTGCAATATCAAATCATCGACGTTTATTTCGATTTTCATTAAAAAATATATCAGTAGTAAAACAGAAAATGATGTGTATTACGGCATTCCAACCCTCCTCAAGAACTGATCCTTTTATAATTATTTCAAGTTTATTAAGCGCTTAGACCCTAATAACACTGATATAGTATCATTAAAACAAATCTGAACCTATTTTGCACTGTGAAGCTCCTGGATACCAAATGAAGAGAATATTAAAGATTTAATTAATCAACTTGAAAAAATGATTAATTACTACGAATCGCCAGAGGTTAACAAGGAGCAGTTCATCGGACTGAAATTCTGGTTTGATGATTCGGAGAAATCAGTTACACTGCCGAATCATGAAGAGTATCATCGGGAAGTAAAACTAAAAGAGATTATATTCGATATTAACAAGGGAGAGGAAGATAGCTTAAATATTAATGATTTTATCACCATTTTGAATTTGAAAGTGTTGGATATGGATTATGAAAAGTATCAAGGGAAAACGTATTATGAAGTACTGTTTTTCTAAGGGGATAACCGGGAAGATGGGTGTTTTTATCATTATTATTACTACTAAAATAAGTTAATTATTATAAAACAATTTAGAATTCGAATGAATTTATCAGTTTTAGTTTAAGGTGAAGATGATGGGAATGCTCTTTGTTTGAAGCAAACATGAATGATGATATAGGTTTGCTTTTAGATAATCGGTTATATTTTTATACTTCGTAATGTATTATACATTCACCTAAAACTTGAAGGGAACACCATAAATTATTTCTTAATATACAGTCATAACATATAATCATATCAATGTAGAAACCTGATCCCGTAAAAGTTGGAGGCAATGACCCCGCATTTGAAGTTATAATAAAACGCTTAAAAATCTTATTCATAACTGGCTTATTTTATATCAATTCATCAATACATCACATTGATATTTCAATCCGAGTTTCCCTTGATAAACGTTAGGATTATTTTAGAACTTCTTTTGGAAAATTATATTTAAGACTAACATCAATATTATTTCTATCATACGTAGCCACACTGGACAATCCAATTGTCCTCATTCCTTTTCCAAGAACACGTTCTCCTTCTTCTCAAATGGAACTTCTATGCAATCATAGTAATTGATTAAGGTATTTTATCGAACAAATTCCGATAACAATTCATCGTCTCGGTTTACATATCGTCCTGCTTTTATCAATGATGTTATGTGACTTTGAAAATATTATATAAAATATTAAGAAATAATCAATTAAAAAACTTAATTATCCTTAACATCAACGGTAACATCCATGTTAATGTGTGTTATCTTCCGGTAATTTCTCCTTCACTTTCCAGTAGAGTAAATACGATTTCGTCTTCGATAGCATTTGAAACTCCGTTTCATTTTCCTCGGAAAATGTTTTAATTTGATCTAATATCGGTCAATTCCCTTCCATGTTCTTCAAGTTATGTCAGGCTTTCAACTTAGCTTTATTCAAAAAGAACTCTGTTATTCTCGGTAAATCATTTCTCTTTATTACCCTATCCATGAAGTAATACAACCCTAAAAACCATTCGTTTATTATTTGGTCGTTCTCCGCGTATCAATCGATTGTTCGTTTACCAAAATGTCAACTTAAAAACAACCATGGAAAATACTTTTTTAACTGCTTTGAATCCGTTTTCTTCCTTCAATTGTCGCTGACGCAACCGACTGTTACAGTACGGAGTTCCGATAGCGAAAGGCTTTTCATAACTTTATTCTTACGGAATCCGTTCTTATCATTATAAATATTCAATAAATAGTTTTCATTACTCGAGCTTATTTGGTAGAAGTGTGTGGCGACTCCATTCGACGAGAAATTTATTTTCGTAAACTCGCATCCGGTTCAAGTGCTATCAAAACACGTTTTTAAATATTTGTCACTGTTAATATACTTATTTTGCATATATTCCCTCATATGGATATACCCTAAACATTGCCTCTTAAACCGATATAAATTCGATTTCAGAAGCATTTTAGTGCGGATGATTATTCAGTTCTCGATTAATATTTTCAGGGATTTCGTTATTTCACTATTGATATTTAATATCGATACCATTGAACAATCAAGTTCATCGTTTTCTCAAAGACGAAGTGTTTGCTCAATCTGCGATTTCACGTCTTCGTTTTTGCCGCTGCTTGTTTTATTTAAATAGTTGATTGCGTGTTTGAAAATGATTTTAATCAAATACTTATTATTCGGCTGTTGCTGCACGATTTGAGGGCTTGATATTGAAGCGTTATCAGATTTTTCGTTTTTCGAAAGTAAATCCGTTTCCAAGTCCCATCATTTTTGGTATATCTCAATAGCGGAATCGAATCTCGCCTTGAAATCGCTGAGGATATTGTTGATATTCTTATCCTTGAATTTCAGGTCTTTGTGATATTGGTCTTGGTAATCTTTGATAAGCGCGGCAAGGTTTGTTTTTAGGTTTTCATTTACTTTTTTCGTTGAATAATAACACGCTGCCATTTGGTTAATTACTATAAAAACGCATCCACTCGTGTCTTTCGATTGCTTGCATTTATTTAATTCCTGGGATCAACAATCGAACCAATATTTGATATCCTTTTCACGTCATGATTTATGTAATCCGAATAAGCATTTATTCACTACCTTCACAGGGTTATTCTCCGTGTTTACTTCTTCACCGACATTATTTTCTCAAATACGTTGGCTGACCTCGTAATATTTAGTGAGGGAATCTCAACGGAAAAAAATTCAAGTTACTTCGTGAAGCATTTCTAAACGGTCTGCGAGGTTCAGTTCTGAAGAATTAATTCAATCAAGACAAATACCGAACTGATCACGAAAATCCGAAATGTTGTTCAATGCAAGCGCTGTTAACGATAAGTTGCTTCAAACGCGAAGGTGGAGACTAATGAGAGGTTATACATATTTATACACTTACAATAATATTTGTTTGTCTCCGTAGGAGTTTTGGTCAAATAAATGCGATGAAATTTCTTTTGCTTTGCATAAAGCATCATAAGCGGCTTCGAAGTTCCCGCAAAAGAAATTACAAATTCCGAAATTTGTTTGACTTTCCACATTCTTTAACTCATCTAATTTAGTTGCGAGTTCTTTGCATTCTTCAAATGTCGATAGGGCTTGTTTGTAATTGTTACTTTTTAAATGCTCAAATGCCACGAGATTTAACTTTACATAATTTGATCACGCTTGAACCTTTTCTGGCGTTAGCTCGTCTTTATCGTTAGAGACTAGCATTTATTTTAGTTATTTGTTTTAATATTTATTCGAATTAAAATAATATTCCATCGCGGCAATTGTTGGAGTTTTTATTCCTCCTCGGTATGAAATAAGATAATAAACAGTGTAGTTATACACACACGCGTTATCCTATTAAACATATCATATGAACAGCCGATTAAATCCAAATTCAAATTGAATCTAATTAAATATTAAAATAATATATCTAGTCGATTAAATATAAGTCTTTGATCTACTCTTTTTAGAAACAATACAATTACTAAAAGAATAATATCATCGTAATAAAATGTCCAAATCGGAATCCAATCAAACCAATACAATCATATTAAACAACCAAAATTTAAAAATGCATCTCTTCAAAATCACCGAGGAAATCGAAAAAACAATTTCTGATACTCAAGCAAAAGACGCAAGGAATAAAGTACTGTCTTCATCTGATTCCAACAAAAACCAGAGCCAGGAATATGATATATCGAAAACAAATTCATGGCTTAACGAAATAGAATCTTATAAACGTCTTATTGAAAATACCAAACATAAACTTTCCAATGACCATTCCTTTATTTGACTTACCAAGATTGAAAACGAAAATAAGCAATTGCGCCAGAAATTACTAAACATAAAAAGCGAATATGAAACCGTCAAACGAATCGAAAAGCACCAGTCGAAAGGTTGAGTTGAAATGGATAATAAATTCAATTCGAAAAGCGAACGGGTTGCTCTAAGTGAGAAGGTTAAAAATCTGAAAGATGAATACAAAATAATGAAAGATTACAATAAGAATTATACAAATAAACTTAAAAATCAAGCACAAAAAATATCGGAATTACGCGATATGTGCGATTTAATCAAGGAAAATATTGAAGATCGTAAACTCAACGGTAATAGCGATAGCAATGAGATTGATAACGAAATCAACAATTACAAGCATCAAATCGAAGAAATAAAAAATCATCTACGAAATGAAGAGAAAAACTATAATCTTGCGCTTGGCGAACAGAGCAACAACATCAGGAAAATCGATGAAGAAATAAATATCACTTGAATACGTGTTAAGCACAAGGACCAAGAAGCAAAAATCCACGAATGAAAATGAAAAGAATTAAAACGAATCCAATTTGAAATGGAAAACGAGAATAAAATGTACAAATTTAAGAAAAGCTGAAAGCAGAATATTTACGAAAATTCAAGCATGATAAGGAATAATCATCGGGTCTACTCCTCGAAAGTCAGCGATGTGAACGAGAAATCATATCTCAATAGTCTCGGGAATTATAAAAATTGAAACAACATGGCCAAGAGTAATAATATCAAAAACATTGTAAATCACAAAACTCCGTTTGTTATCAATAAGTTCAGTAATGAACCCGATGATAAAAAAGAGCATCTTTATAACGAAGGTTTAGTTCAAGAACGAAATAAAACGAAAAAGGAAAGCGAAGTATGAAAGGAAATCGACTCTTGAAGTAAGTGATTTTTATTGAATATATTTATATAATATGCAATAGAAAATGAAATACAAAACGCGTTAGATAGCAATCGCAATAATAATGATAAGAAGGAGGATGAGAGCAATCTGTTCGATGGGAATGATAAAACAAAGCGCCCAATTATTGATATTTCGAGTAATAATAGTAATAATTCAGAGAAGGTCCATAATGACGATTTCGATAAGTATAAGAATAATAATAATCAAAGAGAATTAGGTCTGTATCAGGAGCAAATCCAGAATAACGAAGAGGATAATTATATCCACAGTACTCCATATAATAAAAACGACTATGATAATCAAATGGTAATGAATAAACATAAAAACGCTCCCGAATATAGCCTTGAACGTATGCCCTCGCATGAGTTAATATCGGAGCATCCGAAAGAAGATCATAATAACAATCCAATTGACGTTTATGATGAAAATCAAATAACTCCCAACAATAAAAAACAAATGAATAACGATTTCGAAGAACTACTTGATAAAGCAGGAGGAGAAAATGAAATTTCTGACAAAGTACAACTTCATGATATTGTGCCTTCTAGACGACCATTTAAGCCTTTTGTATTCGATGAAAATAATATATAGGAGATACTAATAATAATGATAGTAAAGCAAGTAGATATTCCTAATTATAAATATTAAAAGAAGTTATTATTTCATTTATATTATTTCATTGTTATTGTGATTGTTGTTATAATCATAACTATAATAAGTATTATACTAGTTATTGAGAAAAATCAAAAGATTCTGGGGATTGGGGATTGGGGATT
>JAWNBB010014427.1:0-10451 GCA_036325645.1 Balantidium ctenopharyngodoni
GGGGATTGGGGATTGGGGATTGGGCCCAATCCCCAATCCACAACTTTGCACCTTAATTACTTCTCATCTGCATCATAACAAAATATTCTTTTTTTTATTAGATTAAGGTGAACATATTTCTACATTATATCCCCTGAAGTTATCATTTAATTAGTATTACATTTTTTTTATCTCTTTGATTACATTTAACTGAAGCAATTGTTGTGATATTCAAAAGCGATTTACATTATTTTCTATTCAATTGAATATCTATAAACATTGAATGTCAACATAAACTAAGATAATAAAAACAATAACATTATGGAGTAAAGGGAGTTTCAATCATTTTTGCGTTGAATTATAATCAAAGAATGCGTAAATATTTTATTTCAACTAAAAATACCCAAATCTATTATCTTCGATTAGAATATCAAATAAATCAAAACATAAATAATGTACTTTACTCCTTATTCAAATATCTTTTACCATTATTCATATTCAATAACTTCTATCTTCTATTAACCAGACTTTACCAACCCACTTCATTAAAAATTACAACCACAAATATAAATACATTCCCCACCTCTTAAATCAGTCCACATTCAATAATCCCAATACCTAACATTAAACATTAAACTTTAAACACAATAATAAGTATTTAATAAAGCTACAGCTGTGATTATTCTCATATATTAAAAAAAATTAATTGTTGAATATAAGTGTATATAATATTTCATAAACAATATACGAGTGCTCAATGCCTAAATAGAATAATCAATATCATTTTCATAGCATTATTATTATTATCAGAGCAATCACCTGCACATGCCCGATATTACTAAATAAATTATTTTCATTGATGTATACGAGATTATGAATTAAACTATTTTTTACAATAAGCAATTAACTTATTTCACTTAGCATTTCACTCATTTCCTCGGAATTCATAATTTCGTCGATGCTCCAACGTTTCTCTTCTTCATAGCAAGTCATGTTTTTTATTCATCGTTGAATGTACTCTTGAACATTCCCGAGTTCAACAGGGTAAATCTTTTTTCGTATGTTCATTCAGACTATCTTTCGTTCGGTCTCGGTTTTAAACCAAAGGATCATTTCAAGGAGTATACACCCTAATGCATAAATATCGACTTTTTCACTGTAAACTTTTCCTTCGATCTGCTCTGGGGACTGATAGATAAACGTACCCACATTTTCTCGGCTGTTTTTATCGGACGCGAGTCCGAAATCGCCGATCTTCGCTTTGAATTTACCTTTAATAAATATATTCGCAGGCTTTAAATCCCGATGGATAATGCTTTTCCGGTGGATATGTTTTACAGCGTTCGCTATCTGAGAGAACAAGAATGAAATCAACACGAGAGAGAGATTCTCTTTACGGTTTAGTAAAATATAATTTAAGGGTATACCATCACAATATTCCATTTGAATGTAAAAATATCAAGGATATGTCGAGCGATGACACTGGGAAGGACAGTGCGACGGGACTTGTTTTTTTCGGGGGTGTTCATCGCTTACGTTGCTTTCATCTGAGTTAAATGAAGAAAAAATGTTATTTTTAAAACTATTATTTGACGAAATATCTTCATTCGATTCAATGTTCGCGTTATTCTCGTTCGCCTCATTCGGTAGGGACTTGTTATCATCGTCAATATCATCGTCATAACTGAAATCAATGATTTTTTTACTTCTTGAATTGCAATCTCCAATGACGAGTTCGAATTCTTCTTCGCAATTGTTATTGTTATTGTTATTATTAGTGTTTGTGTTTATATTAATATTTCCAACTTTTTCGAGATCTTTTCAACCGTACTGTGCCTTTCGTTTGGGTATACCACCTGTACTTAAAGCACGCCCAGGTAGCTTATCGATAGTATTATTGTTATTATTATTATTATTTTCATTAGATAAACAATTCTTTCCATCCTCCAACTCAAACCAGCTTGTTATATATCGCACTATATTTTTATGTTCCACCTTCATCATTGTTTTTATTTCTGTTCATACCTTTGCCTTCGCCAAATCCTCCCCCTCGCGGAGTTTAAATTTAATCACTTTGATCGCGTATTCACACCCATCGATACTGTGCTGCGCTTTGTAAACAGAACCAAAACCGCCTTTTCCTATCATTTGTATATTAGTGAACGTTCTTGCAAATCGCCCAGGATCAATTCAATTCAAATTCGTGGAGATTATTTTTTGTGTGGTGTTGTTAATAAAATATGAAAATGAAGAAACGTTCATATTTCCCTGACAACAGTTGCTTGTATTTGAATTGGTTACTGTATTAGTGTTATTCGTCTTCACGTCCTGAAGATATTTAAACGTTAAAATCGAAAGCATTTGCATCTCCTCTTCATTTGGGTTATATTTCACTTTATTTGATCAATTATCAAAGCTTTTATCGATTTTTGTCTTTCCTTGATTAAGAGACCCAGTATTCGCCTCGCTGAATTTTCGGAGTTTTATATCGATATTATTATCGGTCATGCTACTCTGTAATTTATGATGAAAGCAAATGTTTAGAGAATGGAAGTCTTTTGCGGTTTTCGTTTTACAGTTTTTGGATAGGTGTGTTTCTGGTGGTAGTATTGTGTCCTGGGATCTGTTTTTACTATGGTGTCAATAATTGTTGTTGTTATTGCTATTGTTTATATTATCCTTTATAGACGTGTTCATGAGAACGTCTTTGTTGTTGATCGTCATTTCGGATTTTACTTTCGTACTGATCTGAGAAACATTTGAACTATCGGAGCTGTTGCTTCATTTAATACTGTTCATGATTGTTTTAAATTTAAATTTATCTGAAGCGATCAGTGGTGCATTAACCGTCGAGGCTTTCGTGTGATTGTAATATGAAAGCGCGATAAGAAGGATTGATATTAGTAATATTGTTTTGTGGTTGAAATAATTATTTCTAATATGACTGCTTTGAATATGACTACCTTTTCCGTATATTTCCTCATACGCGTTTGTCAGGTTGATTATTCTAACACCGTTTACAGACTTATGTTTACTATCGGAAGCATCACGATCAGTTATTATTTTATATATTTTATGATAGTCTTTATGTTTATGTATCAGCTCGTAATCATTGACCACGCATTCCTCAGCCTCACCGTCCATGAATTGAGTTGTTTCTGTTAAATGTAATTCACTTTTACTCATTTTCCATATCGTTTGATTAATTGAATTCGCTTTATCAACCATTGAATACAAGAACATGTATTCATTCATAATCATTTCTTTACTGGCTTTGGCTTTTGCTTTACCACTGACGACTTGGACGAGTTCACCGGTGGATAAATTCACGGCGTAGGTGATCATCTTATTAGTCATCATTATTTCGTAATTGTCATCGATTTCTTTTAGGATACTGCTATTACTAAGCGATTCCACTTGGATATGGATGTTGTTGTTATTACTATTGCGATTGTTATAATTCCCTTCTTTTGGGTTGATATAATAAAACAACCCATCTTCGCCGGGGAGCACGTTGGGTTTATCGAAGTGAATATGTTTAACGTTAATTTTCGTTTGGATTAACTTGTGAGGTAACCTCGATGTCCATAAAAGAGACATTTGGCTATTGAAGTATTTTATTTTTCCTTTTGATGAAATCGTGAGATAGTTTGTCACGGAATTTCGATGCCGGTTGGGTAGGAAAGACGACATGGATATTGTAAAGAGATAACATAATGTTAGTATATATAGATAATATTTTAAAGACATTTATCTATGATTTAACTCTGAGTTGTGTGGTTTATTATTAATGAATTAATTATTTAAATTAATTGATATTTGTTATTTTCTCATCTATTGTCAAGTTGAATTCGCTGATATATTTTGGAGGATCTCCCTGTGATGCCAGGATAAGAGATAATATTAAAAAAAGTATCATTTGATTCTTGTTTTGAATGGACTAATAATAGTAATATAATTCTTTGTAATTATTCCATTATGGTTTTGTTGAACATGATTGATTGATTGATTAATTTACCTTCTCTTAATGAGTATTCTCAATGGCAGTAATAATGAGATTAATGTCAGTTTCACCGTGTCGATTTGAGTTCAATGTCCTTTATTTGAAAAAAGATAACATTTTATAAATTAGTCGATTATAATGGATAAACGGCTTTTAAAGCTTTCTAACTATGGTATCACCTCTGTATTCTCACAAGTTTAATTGAATCAAGATAAGAAAAGTTTCTTTCAAATAATTTGATTATTTTAAGTTAATAAAGATAATTAATCTTTAAGTATTATGTGTTATGTTTAGGAGTTTAGTTATTATGGTTAGTTTTTTCATATTTGTTTTCTTTCTGTTTTGAGTCAATGTTTTTATTTAATCTTAATCGAAAAACACAAATGATGGATCTTTGAATATTATTGTGGTAGAAAAAAATGGATGAGAGAAACAGAAATTCAAGAGGACTACAAAGAGATTTCCCGGAACTACAAATACAAAAAAACACATCTGTGGAAGAACAATATGGATGTCTATTGAAGTTAAAAAAGGGAGATCAATAGTAAGGTACAAACTATCAAATGGGAGAACCGCGAAAAAAATAAAACACAAAAACTTTTGATTTGGTTGTGTGGTGGGGAAACCACACTTAAAAGAAGATGTTTTCACTAATATTAGATAGGACTATTCTAATCAACATGGTCACATGAAAAAGAAATGTAATAGCATAAATAATAAACAAATCCTATAATTATTCAGTCAACTAATCAAACCAAAACATAAAGATCAAGAAACATTTTCACATCAAAACAAACATAAGCATTTCGTGAAAGAATCAACAGGAACTCTATTTAAATTCAACGGAAAAAAACTGCTTTCTATACCGGCCCACAACCGCTAACCAATACCAGAAAACAAGCCTTTCATGATCGTGATTCAAACCAGAGTTGAAAATAAAGCAAGATACGGGTGTAAAAATTGAAATAATTTCATATTTTCACCCATGTCAGTGCAACATTGAAAGAGAACTTCTTTCAGGGTAGATTATCGTCGACATTGCCTACAACATCTTCAAAGAATCATCCCAAAGTACACTGTGATTTTATCATAAACCCGTATAAATATTGTTGAGAATGATTTGATGATTATCAACTCACTCGGAATAAATTAGAACCTTTGTTTAAAACCTAAAAGCGTAGTCCCACTGGTCCATCTTACGAAACATAATTTAGATTAATTAGTATTATTATTATCAGCAAATAAGAATAAAAAATAATATTATGATTGAAAATACTTTTTCATTACTCATAAATCAAAAGCATTTCATCAGTAAAGAAATCCTTTATTCAAATATTGTGTAATATTAAAATCAAAGAGGTATTCTAACATAAAAGTTAATACTTGGGAGCAAATACTTTACAGAATGAAGAATTGGTTTTATGGGATTTGATTATTAATATATATTCTTAAACTAACTAAAGAAGTAATTAATTAATTAATTAAACAATTATTTAATCAATTCCATATGTAATCCTATTGAACAGTGATTCTGCATCTATTGTTTCATCAGGTGTGTTTTTCTTCTTGTTCATGTTAATTGATTGTGTAATGTATTTCATCTCTCGATCTTATTCTTCTTTTGTATCGTGGGAAGGACTTTGATTGATTGTTTCCATGAACATTCCCAATGTGAGTTAATCGTCTTTAAGTGAGTGTTTGTTCTTGTGTTGTTGTTGTAGGGTAATTCATTATTTCACTTTTGTTCTGTCTTTTACTTTTGTTTTTTATTTGTGTTTCTAATGTCCTTAAGCTTATCATTAGTTTGTTCTTAATTATTCTCCTTGATTTCTTTGGATTTTGATCTCTTTCATTGCTTCGTCGTGTTCAATTACCTCCTCAAGTCTGAATTATTTCTGGGAACAAAAGCATTTTCAAAGATTTTACATTTCATCTTTAATCACATGAGATTTAACGTCTGATTCATAACATTTTAAAATCAAAAACTACAATTCACATCAATCTAATTAATTCATCCTTTATTTTGTTTATACCTTAATCCCGCACTTAAAAACCCAAAGATATCAACTCCAAAAGTAACCAATCCAGATCCATATTTATTTGTATCCCGCATTAGGCTATGAAACTATCGTAAAACACATTTATAAATGAGTTCCTCAAACCCATAAAAGACAAGAACACATACATGAGAAACCATAATTACAATACAAGACATGTCCATTGAGATATAATAACTATATCTTCATTTGATATTTCAACATAATCAAAACCATTTCTCAATCGTGTTGAGATTATAAGTTTTTAAATAACCCAAAACCACTTTCTTATAAACTCTCCTTTTCCTGTTCTACTATTTTCCCATTGTCCATTTTATAACATCTATCGTACTCCTTCACAGTATTTCATCTATGCGTTACACCAATCACACTAATCTTATCATCTTCAACAATTTTCATTCACATCTCATTGATTTCTTTCTCCGTATCGTTATCCAACGCACTCGTGATCTCATCTCATCATCAAATTTTCGGGTTTTTTATCAACGCCCTCGCAATAGCAACTCTCTGTTTCTCCCCGCCTGATAATTGCGACGTGTCCTCGTCATTGAAATCTAAGTCTAACTTTGTATCGATTTTACATCGCTTAGCAATGTTAACAATTTCCTCGTCAGTCGCGCTGAGTTTCCCGTATTTAATGTTATTATAAACACTTGTTTTAAACAGCATTGGTTCCTGTTCTACATAGCCAAGTCAGCCCCGGATATCTTGAACAGGATAATTCTTAATATTAATACCGTTAATTCATATCTCCCCGTGATCACATTTTAAATCGTAAAACCGTTCCATCAACTGCAATATCGTACTTTTCCCTGAACCGGAATCCCCGATAAATACAACCTTATCTCCTTGATTCAGTGTAAACGATACACCATTTCATATTCATTTATCAGGATTACCGGCATAACTAAACCTAACACCATTAAATGCGACTGTCACACGATCATCTCAGTTTCATATTTCATTCCTTTGTTCATTGGGGTTTATCTCGCTTTTCGTTTCGATTATCTCGTACAAGTCATTAATGGAGAGGTACATTTTATTTCAATCGCATAAATACTGAACGGTGATGGAGATGAAATAGGCAGAGTTCATCAGAACTGTTCAACAGGTAAAAAAGGAAGATATCGTGGATTCGTTGTTTATGTAAAGGTAACCGTTTAAGAATCATATTGCGGAATGGTCAATAAATAAAACAAAGTTAATAGTTATAGCGTACATGAATCCCTTTAGAAACGCTTCCCTTTTGATATTGCGATTCTCCTTTTGAATCAAGTGTTTCAGGAGACTATTTATTTTCTCCTCCGCGTTATATGAGTAAATTGTGATCGTATTGTTAAGCGCTTCACTGATGACTTCACCGTAGTTAACACTGTCTTTACTTTCTTTGCGTTTTTCTTCATTGTTACTATGCTTCGAGTGGTAGATATTAATTATTATCGAAATGAAACAAAACGCCATGTTGATTCAGGTAATACGCCAGTCATACATTAAACCGATAATATTGCAACCAAAAAGTGTGAAGAATCCTTGGATAAGGATACCGAACAGTCCGAGGACGAAGCTATTTACTTTATTCGTTTTTAGTACCATTTGACTTATGAGATTACCGGGAGAGTTTTCTTTTTTATCGAAATAGGCGATATGTCAAGAAAGGTAAGTCTCGAAGATTTTTTCTTTTCAACGCATCGAAAGAAGTTCACCTCAAACTTCGAAGAGATAAAACCGGAAAAATTTAAGGGTGAAATTAACAACAGTTATAACAAGGTAGTATTTACTGTATTTAATGCCGAAGGCTTTGATTGAGTTTATATCGACGTCGGTGATACTGGCGAAAGCGCCGCCGTATATTATACCCATATAAGGGAAGAATATGCCAGTCGCGAAGCAAAAGAACAACCCAGAGTAGAAGTGTAATTTATGCGAATTTAAAATTTTAAAAAATTTCCGAAAATTTGTTTTTGATATTACTTCGATTTCCTTCGTGCTCAAGGTTTTCCTCGTGCCTGTATTAATAAGACTATACTCTCCTCACGGTGTATCTGTTGTATTTCCCGTGAGTGAACTTTCATTGATATCTGTTGATATTCTCTCACTCTTCGAACATGAAATATCCATATCTCAACTACGATTATCTTTAACACTTTCTATGGCATCGTATTTCTCTTTATATGAAGTATCCCGTTTTATCAGTTCATAAAACTCCCCTTTATTTGAGTATCAACTTTCGTATTTCCCTTGTTCAATTAGACATCCCCCCTTCCCAAGATATATAATAAAATCCGCATTTTTAATAGTATTTAATCGATGTGTTATCATCAAAACCGTTGTATTTATCTTTCACTTATTTATCGCACTCATCACCAAATCCTCATTTTTACCATCTCATGCGGATGTCGCCTCATCAAATATCAGAATTTTCGGTTTTTGTAAAAGTGCTCTCGCTATTGCAATTCTCTGCTTCTGCCCCCCTGATAAGGATCCGCCTTTAACGCCTACTTCGTGATTTCAACCTTTTTCCAAACTTTGAACGAAGTCGTAAATATTAGCCTTATGTAAACTGTCAATGAGATCTTCATGTCTCACGTTCTCCCGGCCGAATAAAATGTTGTTTTTTATGGTATCGTTAAATCACACTGGTTCTTGACTGACGTACCCAATCTGTTCTCGGTAACCTTTTAAATCTATCTCGTTTACTGGAGTGTTACCTATTGTAATAACTCCCGATTGAGGCGTATAAATACGTTCGATTCAATTAATGAGGGTACTTTTACCGCACCCGCTTTCACCGATGATTACAGTCATTTTATTAGAAGGTATCATTCAGTTCAGATCAGTGAATATGTTAATAGGATTGTCCTTAGTTTTACTGGGATATGCAAAGGAAACTTTGTTAAATCTGATATCATAATTACTGTATTCATTAATATTTTTGTACTGTGTATGGAGGTTTTGAGTGCTTTTCTTAGTCTTTTCTTCATCGTATTCCTTTCACGCGAAGAAGAATTTCGCGTTTGAGCACGTGGTTGTGATCTTCCTGATATTAGGAATAATAAAATTAAGTTGATAAAGCACGTAACCGATTCATGATCACACTGTATAAATGTCACCGGAAGTTCATGGGGTTTTGGAATGATTATAGTAGTCATTATAAGCGAGATGAGTCCCGTAAACTAACGCAATCGAACAAGTTAATGAGTATGATATTGAGACTAATGCCGCACTAAATGCGATTTTTTTAGATCGTGTCATCCCTCATCTCAATATTTCCTTTCATCCTTTCGAATATTTTTCCTGTTCAAATTCGAAATTGCCGAATGCAGCCACTGTTTTAATCTTATACAGCACCTCCTCCAACTGTCCAGTGATAATCTCGTTATGTTTATCTTGACGTTTCGTCCCGGAGTCCACTCCTCGCATTATGAAAACAATTACAATAAAGAACACCGGTATTTCGGTAATTCACAATAGTGACAACTGAAAATTAAGTCGCACTGCAAGGATAAGCCCGGTGATAATCGAGGATAAAAAAAATGTGAAATTTCCAATCGAATCGCCAATTCCGTTTTCAATGTTATCTCACTCCCTGATTATTTTATTGCTTAATTCATGGGATTTCAGCCCTAATAAATCGAAGAACTCCTGATCTTGATTAAGAAGGCGTTTCAGGTATTGTTCTTTATATCGAGAACCGACACGTTTACCAAATCACGAAGTCATGCTCATCATCAACGTTGCGCAGAGACAGGCGACAAGGCCGATTACCAAGTAATAGAGACTGATGAGACTGATTTCATGAATGAACATTTTCGGAGTTTGATTATGATTTGCGAGTTGTTTTAGGTATTTCCCGAGTAAATAGTCGAGGAAATGGTATGTGATTCCATGGCCGATACCGCCGAATATTCCAATAGAAAGAATAAATAAATCGATGGTTGTGGATAAGGAATAAAGGACTTTAAAAATTGAGACATTGCGAATGGAGTCTGTGTTGAATATCATCCGGGGTTTTGTTGCTTGAAGAACCACTTCTTCCATTTGCTGTTTATTATGTTTTTATAATCAAGGAATGAAGATTATATTCAAATATTCATTAGATTTATTCAGGAATAATGTTAAAATAATATGTTTTTTTACAGATTAATATTTACAAACATACATAATGTTGGAGACGGAAGACAGGAGGGAATTGAAGGTAAATGGATAATCAAAGGAGAGAAGAAGCGCAGGAGGGAAGAAGTATTTAATGAATTTTATTTCGGAAAACTGAGGCAATATAATGTATGATTTAGGGGTTGTTGGGTAAATAAATTGTATGTTTCGGGGAAGCACGGCTCGGGAAATACGTTGGAATAAGAGAATTATAAAATTGGGGATTGGGGATTGGGCCCAATCCCCAATCCCCAATCCCC
>JAWNBB010014439.1:0-14462 GCA_036325645.1 Balantidium ctenopharyngodoni
GGGGATTGGGGATTGGGGATTGGGCCCAATCCCCAATTAAGATTACAATTAAGATTCATCTTGCCAAACAATTCAACATTATCATACACATAAACATAAACATAAATATTATTATTTCTCTCCTAAATAACAAATATGTCTATTTTTAATCTGTTTCTTTTCCCACTTATATTATCAATTCAAATACTATCCACGACTTGTGAAAACAAAATACAAAGTGTAGATTTCTACACATATCGCGATTTATGGTTTTTAGATTTCAAATTAAACGAAAACCCAACTATTTGACGCAAGCCCATCAACCTCCGTTCGAAATACCTTTTCACTACATTACCCCAATCCGAATATAATCAAGATTCATCAAGATATGTCAATACAGATACCATCAAATCACATCCCGTATTATCATTCAACAGTACAATTTCATTTTCAAATCTAATAACAATAGATAACATCATAACTTATAATATCGATTCATGAGGAAATGATCTTTTTAATTATGCTTATTTCACTGGATTACCCTTCTCCCGAACGATTTATACTCGTTATTCAATTGTTCATCAACTTGAAAAGCAAAAGATTATCACACTTCAAAAGTTCGGATTTGTTCCGGATTTAAATAACAAAAATAAAGGCGGGAAGTTGTATTTCGGGGGTATTCCCAAGAACATAACTTCGAAGTATCATAAATCGACGTGTAAAATTAAAAACACTATCACAGATAATTGGGGGTGTACCCTCAATAAAATCGTGATAAATTCACATGTATATCACGTTAATTCAACTGTGATATTTGATTCTTCTGCGCCTGGGATATGATCTCCCTTAGAATTTTTGTTTTTTATCAGAACGGTCGTATTCAAGGATTGACTCGAGGAAAAAAAATGCATTTACTTTCACAGAGCATCGTTGAAGCTTCATGACTATTTTTATTGCTTTTGTTCCGCGTGAAAGGAGTTCCCGGAAATTACTTTCGTTATTGATGACATTGATTACACGTTGAAATTCATTGACTGATTTAAAATTTATGGGGATCAAGACAAGAAATGTGATTGGTGACTAAGAGAAAAATACTATGATTATGATCACTATAACTCCGATGAGTCTTGGGTTCTTGGTGTTTCTTTTTGAAAGAACTTCGTTACAAAGTTTGATTACAATAAACAAGAAATAAGTTTTTATAATATGGGTGTAGTTGTGGACTTTAATGGCGATGAAGAAAATGATGAAATTGATAGGATTAATACAAGTGAAAAGGGAATGCAGTGTGATGGTTCTTTATTATTAATATTATTATTATTGTTGTGATTGGTTAATACGCTGGGATGATTACTGTTGGTGTATACGAAATATAAATTAGTTATCGGGTATTAGAATTGTAATAATATAACGGATATGCATATTTAAATAAAGGAGTTGTATAAACATTTGATTGTCAACTTAATTATAAAACACATGTAAAGTACCTGAAAAGGCGATGTTTACAAGGTTAAGAAACAGTAATGAAAGCAAAGACATTTAAATCCACAAAAACACGTATATGCACATATTTGGCAGTTGATTATCTATCGCAATAATAATAGAATCTCGTAATAATTTGATTTCTAAATTACTATAATTAGATGATATATTCAATGTATATTCATCTATTACAAGAGCCATCATTACTCTCCAGAGCATCATTCGCACTCTGTTTCAATGCTATAAATCCGATATTCATGTATATATATTTAATAAAAGAAAGTTAGTTCTTTATATTAATATTAATTATCAATAAAGAGTTGATTAGGAATAATCTAATAATACTTCAAATATTGCTCTATTGAAATAGTGAACATTGACACGCTTTGCATTTCAATTCAACATCACCGTCTGAAATCATATTTTGCTTACCGCAGACCGGGCAATTTATCTCGCATAAATAACTATTTTTGTCTTCGAAACTACCTGAACTCTGCTTCATTTCTGGTCAGTTCTGTGCTAAATTAAGATTTGGTTGATTACCTAAATTAAAGCTACGGGACCGCTGGGGGTAAGTACCAATTTCATATTGATTTTCGATGATTTCTGTGTTTGATATTTCGCAGGCATCGCAAGTGAAATCGATTTTTGGAATGGATTCTTGATGTTTTGTGCTAATAACAAGGGTGATTATTTGGGACAAGGAATCTTTATTTGTTAAGGTTACTATTTCAGAGACAGGAAGATACGTCGTATTTGATAGATGAAATGTTGTCGTTGTTCTTATTCCTGTTTCTTTAGATATGTTAACTACAAGGTACCGACGAAGGTGGAATGTGTTTAACGTGTCACTGTTTATTTTACCTTCCTTTTTATCTTTAGTTTCTACGTCAGGGCATTGGATATTTGGTGGCGCATTATCATTGTCGATTAATTCAGTTTCTTTAAAGTCAGATTTGTTTTGGTATTTATTATTGTGGGTGTTATCAGCGTTTGGTTCTAAGTTTATAGTATTAATATTTTGTATTTTTTCATTCGTGTCATTGTTCTTTGATACCTGTTCAGGGTTAATATTCGTGTTAGTGTTCTTGTCGTTCTTACTTTCAATCTTGAACATATTATTCTCATTTTGATTATTTGTTACCTCGTTGTCGGTTCCTTCCCCGTTTTTATTATCTTCTCGTTTATTCACTTCTGTTCCTATGGTCTTATCATTTGTAGTTTCATCATCAACGATTACTACATCGATGTTGTCTTTTCTGATATCACTTGTAAAAGTCTCGTTTTGCTCTTTTTGTCCCTTGTCCTCGATTTCATTATTATGATTATTATCTTTAATCTTACCACCCTCGTCTCTCCTATCATTTGCGCAGTCTTCTTTGCTATTATTTCCAACGTCTTCGTTATTCGATGGGTTTTCGTTATCCCTCACTTTAAACTTATCAGATCAATTGTTATTGTTATTATTTGTATTCTCATTTTTTTTAACATTTTGATCTCAATCCAAAAACAGATCCTTTTGATTTTTGTTTTCATTCTCCATCTCATTGTTTACCACTGTTATCAAAGGCTTCACTTGTTTTTTACTGACATCAAAAGTCCGAAACAACGGACATTTCGGGAAACACAAATCTCCTTTTTGTACTTCATCCTTTGTTCGCTCTATCACTTGGTCTATATCACCACAAAATTCTTTCCGACTTTCTTCCCCTTTCAGCTCACTTCAGTTGCTTTTGATTAAATTCAAATAGAAATATTCTGAATTCTCTGATCAATTATACACCGTTGTTTGCGCAATTTCATCGGAAACGAGTTTAGATGCCAACATTGGCAATTCTTCGCATTTTTTTTCTTCTTTGTCATCACCGCAAACCGCTTTGATTGATGATTCCTTCTCTTCATCGATCGCTGGTAAATGTGCTCCACGAGAAGTGATTGTCTGTTTATTTCCCTTTGGTTTAAGATATGCCTTGAGGTTGTTAATATCATTACTTTCAGGAGTGTTATTATTATTCGTCGTGTTGCATATGTTATTACTTTTGTTTTCACTTCAATTACCCCCACAAATCGCCTCTTCGCTATCGATTTCCACGGTCATGTCACATTGCAATATGAAAACATTTACTTGATTTGCTGCTTCATTCGGTATATGTTCTATTCTTTCATCAAGCACTTGCTTTATTTTCACATTAGGATAAAACACATTTTCTCATAATTTCTCCTCCACTTCCTGTTCATCCTTGTCTTGTGCTTTTCCCTGTTCAAGTTCTTTCCTAAACCCTTCTTTAGTGCCTTCATAATCAAAAATACAATTTTCAACAATTTTAATATTACCTGCAAACTTCCCGATCATATCAATATTTCCTATTCTTTCAATCTCCTTCTTTGCTCATTTCGACACGTATTCAAAACAACTTTTATGAATCCCCTTCGGACTCGGCAGGCTGTTAAAATACATAAAAGTCCTTCCACTTTTATACAACAACGCAAAGAAATAGGAAATGACCACAATATAATCTCCGAACACTTTCCATTTATTTAAAAACCTTTCCATCAGCGTTTCTTTTCTCGGGAACGCACTTGAAATGTATTTTACCATCGGGTTCTGATTTACCTCGCATCGATCGTTCTTAAACACGAGTTGAGGAATTCCTCAAATCGCTTCTCATCGGTATCACGAGTACCGATCTTCTCAAGAGATGATATTGAACAAAAGGTCGAAGCAGTCTTTGATCTCGCTTTGCGTCGAGGAGGAATCAATGTTATCAAGAATAGAAAACATTCGTCTTGAAGTAAACTCTTTGTCATTGTACATTCAATGCGAGATTCACTTCCCAAGAGCTTTATTATGGTAGTTATCTTTAATGCTTTTCTTATAAAACGAATTCGATGATAGTATAATGATATCATATTCAGTTCAATTAAACGAAGGATTCTCTTCGGACGGGCCCAGGAAGAGCTGATGAGGAGTTTTAAAATTTTGTCAATTTTGACAGTATCGTGTGAGTGTGCTTATCGTGCTTATCAACGGCGCGAATTTCGCGCTGACTGTTTTATTACCCATTTCATTCCTTGATTGCCCGTGAGAATAAAACGGACTTTCCTTACCAAGGAAGAAATCGCCGAGAATGTAAATTGTATCTTTTTCAAAGAGAAGTGAAATAATGTTTTTGTGTTTTGTCTTCGTGAGCGCATCGAAGATATCGAGAAAAGAAAGCATTTTCGTCCATGTTTTGGATATTTCCCCAGGGAGCAATGAATATAAATAATCCAACACCTCGACTCCGATCTGATATTCTCCGCTTTCTTTCTCGGAGGATAGCGCTGATATCAGCGCAGATGAAAGATACTTTTGGAACGTCGAGTTTCATTTATCATCGATAGTGATAATTAAGGTGAATACATAACGTTTCTTATTCTCCATAAAGGATTTTAATATGATCTCCGCCAGTTTTGGGTACGTATCAAGAAGAGAGATAATATTCGAAGTGATTTCCGAAATGTGCAGTTTAGTCGATGTTCTCGTGAGAATGTTAATTAAAATCGAATCGACTGCCCGGACAATAAAGAACAGGTTGCTTTCGGATATTTCAGTAGCGTTGGCACTTAAGTGCTCAGTTATCGATTTGATAAAATCGCAGAAATACGTCGAGTAAATGTTCTTGTCATTACGGAAGAGAATGTTGTCCGATATGACCGAATTGTAGTAGGTACTGTCATAATTGATATTCGAACCCGTTAAATAGTAATAATACGGTATCAACCTCAGAGTTTCGTTTTTATATTTCGATAGACATTCGCTAGGGACTGTACGCCCTTGCAGAGAAGTCGAAATGTTTTTATCGTTTCACCCTTTAACAAACGGATCTATCGATTTGAAAAATTTATCGAAATTATCCCACGTCTTGATATCAGTGTTACTCTTGCATGTATTATCACCGTCTTCGATAACGATTATCGGCGTTCTTGCCTCCCTTTCGTATACTAACATGTACGCGTTCTTCGAGGATTCTTCCCAGAAATTGTTACTGCTCGACGGGGCGGGTTTATACCATTCAGCGGAACTGTCGTTCCCTGCTTTGGAATCACCACCAAATGTTTCCTCGTTTCAATTCGATATTGTATATGTAGTCACAATACTGTCGTTGAATTTCAACCATTTCTCTTTTTTAACGTCGTCGTTCTTATCCCCGAACATGTTCGTATTTATTATCGAATAGTAATGCCCGTACTGCGCGGTACCACTGTGCACAACAACACCTTTTCATTTATATTTATAGTACTCGTCTTCTCTTTCGTACACCTTGTTGATGTAATCCTCATCCTCAATAACCAAATTCGCTTTCTTGTTCAATGTCTCGGTGCAGTACTCCTTTCAGTCGATCTCCATGCTGAACTCGAGACGCGAGTTGATCTTTTCCATTAAAAACGTTTCGTAGTTGAAGCTTATTCTTTGTCAATGAACAATAAGAACATTTGGTAGTTTATTTAATGATATGCGCTTGATATGCCTCTTCTTCTCGGCACATTTTTCGCACGTGAAGTCATCGATGACCTCCTCGCTGATATACTTTTTTCAACTTTCGTCGAGATTATTTCATTGCTTGATTTCTCAACTCAGAAAAATGATTTCCTCGAAGCAATTCCTCACACTTCCGCATTCGCTGCATATTCACTGGGAACAGTTTTCACCGTTGAAGATGCTTTTCATTCAATATTTGTACCTGGTTTTACTGAGACTTTCTTCGATTTTTTCCATAAATCGCAGTAGAAATTCTGAAGCATCACATTGAATATTTATATCCGTTGGGAGATTAGAAATATCCTTAAAACTGTATACGAAATCATTCGGTGAGAAGTCCGACCGGTTAGAAAGTTGGAGAAATGTGAACATTTTTTGTAATTGATGTAATCAGGAATCATCGTCGGTTTTATCATGGACTGGGGTTGAAGGGAGGTTATCCCGGGAGTTGATTATTCCGTATCTGAAGCAAGCAACGTTGAAGAACTGTTGAAGAATACTATTCATATAACATATGTTTCTGAGATTGTATCATCCGATGTACCCGTTCACCGTGGACCTCCCTTCGAGAAGAGGAGAATAATTTTCATTGTTTCCTTTGAGTTGCGTCGTGTATTTCGTAAGGTTTTGTATTCTCTCAGCCTTGAAGAACGAAGAAAGTCAATCTTCGTTCGATGTTATTATTTTCGATATTATCGAGTAGATTCAATCGCTGCATTTTTCATTCGCTTTCCCCGTTTTTGTCGAATCGTCGATAATTAAATAATTATTCAAGAGAACCGAGAGAATGTTGTACTCGGTGTTCAATTTGATTTTGCTTTCGTTATCAAGGGAATCGAGGAGAATACTAAGTATTTTTAAATAATTCGAAAAAAAGGGATTGTTTGCGGATGTCAAGAGCTTCTTGATAAACTCGAAAGCAATCTCCAACGGCAAGAGATCATAAGAGATGATGTATTCATAAAGGGAAAAGAAAAAACTGTGTTCGTGTCGCTCGAGGATGTCCATGTTAAATACATAATTATCGAGGATTCTTTTAATTTCATTTTTAAACGTCTTTGAATGGAGTTCTCAATACATGATACCCAAAGAATAATAAAAATGAGGGAGGATTGACTTATGCTTAGTTAATAATAAACCTTCGATAACGAAGCACTCGAAATTTGGCGATGTGTACAGCGAGAGTTTGGTTCCTTGGAAGTATATTGTTAAGAGGGAGATGATATTTCAAGAGTGTTTTATTATTTCTGAATTTAATGTTTCGTTTACTTTCGCATCCCCCGCGATGATATTATTGGACTTGTTCATTTCAAACGAGTTTAGTTTATTGAGCAGGATGTTTAGTTTTTTGTAAACGAACTCGAATATTAGTGTGAGAGGGTATTTATCAAGGTTAACCGCTTTTGACGCTATCGTATCAGTGGTGCTGTCGTTGGGACCGTTTACTCAATTTTTACTTTGTTCTGTTTTATCCTTTTCTATCTCCGGTAACTGGCTCTTCTCGAATACCTCTTCGAGTCTTTCTCATCCTAAGATGATTTGTAAACATCCTCACACGATTTGTCACATGCATATGTAGATACTTACATTGACTTCGTCGTTCGTTTCCTGAAAACCGAAAAACTTTTCCTTTAAGAATACCTCAAATCCTTTATTTGCAATATACATATTCACCCATTCTCTGTTTCCCTCTTCCGTTCGATTTGCAATTCAACTCTCGATTATTTGTAACATGTAATATATCTTTCATTTGTTGCTTTCCTCTTTCATACAAACCTCCCATTCCTCACTTTGACTTATCACAAGGTCCGAATACTTCTTATTCGTACATAACATATTCACTCATTCATTTGCTTTATTCGCCAAGTCACTGTCTTCGTCGCTTTGTCACCCGAATCAAACGTCGAAAAAACGCTGCTCGTTGCTCAAAACGTACCTTGGCATTATCGAATAATCATTGTCGTTATTGAAGTCGTCAAGCGGTTCATTAAGTCTCTTCAGATCGTTTCGATAATTAAACGCGTGGATATTGTCCCAAACTGTCGTCGCTTTCTTTTCAAGATCAATGGCATCGAGATAAAACCGAAGGAAATCCTCTCATGTGATAATATCATCTTTATCAAGATCATATTTATCGAATCACCCCCTCACTCTGGTGTCTTCAATCGTGATCGTCTCAAATGAATCAGTTGCTACCGTTGTGAATTTACAGCTTTGCTCCCTGGACATTTTCCCATCGGTTGAAAACCTTCCGAACACCTCAATGAATAAATCCTTTGCTTCCGGCGTGAAGTCCCCGTTCTTCACCAAAGGTTTTTTAGGGATTTCGTCTCAGATGTTGCTTTTACTCACTGTGATTTTAGATAAATTTGAAAAACTTTTCGATATCAATTTACCGTTTTCTCGGTCGGATATTTCGTTGTTGTCGGATCTCGTTAATTGAATGCACTCGGGGATGACTTGGATTTGCTTCGATATTTCTTTTTTGAGATCCCAAATCGTTAAATTTGACTTTACTGTTATCGTAAAGTCTTTTTCCGACGGTTTGTAACCGATGTTGTTATGTATTACAAGGCTCATGTCGTAACTTTTCATCGACGCGGAATGCGAAACACACGACGCGGTTCCCTTGCGTTCGCTTTCTTCGATCAGTCAAGATAGTAAGACTAATCATTGATTTTTATGTTTAACGGTTATCGCATCTTTACTTAGTTCTTCAATGCACTTGGATATTAAATCGTGCCACAACCCCGCGCGTTTCGATGCTTTAATCCCTTTCAAGTTAAATCACTCGAAAAAGCAGGTGATATGTTTTGTAGTGTTCACCGTTGTTTCAAGGTTCAATCACATGTTCCATAAAATATTAAAATACTCCAATTTAAACGGGTGGTACTCTTCTCACTGTTTCTCCTGGAAACTAAATCACCCATTATTATGATTATCTTTTTCGTCATTTGCGGTCATATAGCTATACGAGTACAACATCTTCCCTGTGCTGGAAATAGCGGTGTACTTCTTTTCGATTACGGATTTAGATTGGTTCACGTTTCCAGGGTTGAATATCGAACGGTTAATCGAGATAAATCAACTCCAATAAAATTCGTATATTTCGTTGCTTATCTCATGAGTGGCGTCGACGAGGTATTCATCGAGTAAAAACGCGATTGTTTCGCCCTTGATGATTGATGTATCTTGAAGTGTTTGCAACCACTTGAAAAACTTGGGCATGTGCTCCTTTCACTTGTCCTTGGTGTATTCGTTGTATCAAGATTTAATTATTTCTTTAGTCATTAAATTATTTTTTTCGGTTTTATCAAGGAGATACGTCAGGAAATCAAGAGCAGTCGTGTTGTAATTTCCAAGGCTGAGGTAGGATATCACCGCTTCGAAGATATTGTGCTCGATGAACAGGATGTCGTTTATTTTATGTTTGAAGGAATCTTCGATGGAATGAGGGGTATTCACTAGCATTTCTTTTAATAATTTAACGCATTTCTCGAAGTTGTTTGGGGCTATCGCTTCCATTATTTTATTAAGATACATTAGAAATGAGGTCTTAACGTTATTCATATTATCATCCCATTTCATGAGGATTCATATCTCCTTGCTATAGTCGCAGTTACTTCAAGAAAGAGTAATTTCGTAAAGTTTTTCGAGGATCTTATTCACGTTCTCAGGGTAGTCGACCATCGGTAAACCTTTGAACAGTTCCGTGAGGAGAGAGATATCGTTTGGGTTATATGTTGTGAAATTATCGAGAAGATAATTAATGAATTGTTTAAGGATGTCACCGTTGATGTCTTTGGCGCAGTTGCTAAGGACTTTGTAAATAATATCCACCGTTTCGTTGTCTTTCGACGCTTTCGCGTAGTTGAACAATTGTAGGAGTTCATCGTAAAACACGACTTTAAGACTAAATAAAATTTTAATTATTTCGTAACTTTTTTGTATTATTTGTGAATGAGAGTTTGATTCGAATATTAAAGTGAATATATTTGGATTGTCTGTTAATAGACTCGCACCGTACGTCGAGTCCTTGTTTTTATCGTTTTCAGATCAAACCTTCTCAAGTATCTTCAACCCCAGTAATTGCTTCTCGACGATTTTCGATGTTTTTCAGCAATTCACGCCGAATGTAATACCAAACGAGTTAAATTTTTCGTTTTTTTCCGTATCATCATCGCATCCGGACACGATATCCTTTCAGTTTTTAATTATCACTTGAATGATCTGCTTTTTAAAGTTGCGGGTCTCAGTCTCACTGAAAGAGACAAGTAGATCAATCGCAAGAGATGTATAGTACTTATATAACGGTACCTTTATTTCCTTTATTATTTTATCGTGCAGAAGGAAGAAAATATCATTTCAGGTCGTGAAATAGTCAAATTTATCTCATGTGCATAGCGCGGTTAATATCGATGAGACGTACTCCTCATTTTCGTTTACTTTTCAATGTAATTTTGATCAAAAATATTCGCTGACGCGCATGAACGTCACGTTGAATACCTTATTATTAGTATTGCTGCCACTGTTATTTGTCCCGATTGAACTCGTCGTATTCGCTTCTCCTGGTTTGGAACTTGTGTTGAATTGCGCATTCCATTCGATGTATTTGATGTTTCAATTATTATCATCGTTTATATAATTCATGAACTCCTCGACCGGCTTTGAATCTTTCGTGTCTTTATAATGATACAACGCGTAGTTAGTGTTAAACAAGCGGTCTCAATTGAGTTGAGCACATTGATCAGCCGGGATTTCCTGAGATAGATATAAATCTATAAAATGAGTTATGATCGGGTATTTCTCGTTTGGGTACGTTGAAGTTGTGAGGATTTGACTGATGATTTCAGCGGAGCATTGGATGTAGGAAGAGACCGAATTTGAAGCGATAAATGTTCCTATTGCAGTAAGAGCAGTAACTGACTTTGTTTTTTTGAAGTCTTCGAGAATGTCTTTCATTCTTATTAAATATTTTGAATAATAATAATAATATTATAATATGTTTTTATATTTATTTGTCACTTTTTATAATATGGATATAATAGTAATAATATAATTGTGTCATTACCGCGATTGATTTGTGGATTGAAAGTTGGGAAATTGTGGAATGAGATTAAGGGAGATGAGGGGGTGGTGAAGAAGGATATGGTGGGGTTTAAAGGAATATTTCGTGAAAATAGAAAATAATAATTATTAAATAATTATGGAGTTTAAATGGGATTAAATGGGGTATGAAATGGAAATATGGAGGAAGATAATACCATGAATTGAGGGAATATATCATGAAGATTTATTAAGTACAAGGATAGTATTCGGTGAAATGATATTGTTGAGGATGTCATGTTAAAAAGGATGTTGGATGGCTTCCTAAAATAAATAGTAATTCAGGAAGAAAAATAAGAAGAAGAAGGTGATGGTATTAAATGATAAGAAATGAAAATTTCAAAAATGAGAAAAATTATAAAAATGATGTTTGGTATGAAAAGCTCATAACATGTTAAATTATAAGGCATTATCATAAATGTTTTAAATGCGAAAAGCCAGGGAATGTAGAATGAACTAAATGAAAGTTATTATTCAATTAATTACAAAGATCACGAAAAGCTTTGCAATAAAAACGAAATATGTGAAGAGTGTTGGGGTATTCCTGAAAACTAAAAGGATTTTAATATTAAAACATGTGATCTTAAGGTGGAGAAATGGCTATTTCAGTTGAAGAACCTTTCGGTAAATACATTCGAACAAGAGGATTATTCAATTAATGTGAGAACATTTTTAATATTAAAGTACATCTAAATGTTATGAAAAACAGATTAAAAAAGCGTTCTATGATATCGCTTCCACGTTTATCCGTTTATACCACAAGTATCTGAATGTGGAACTATACTTGACGGAAAGGAATACAAAGAACACAATACTTCTTATCAAGAAGGAACAACTCACGTTTCAAATATATATTCTTTTCGGGACATCATAAAACTACCCCAATATACCTTGCCATTACCTTTCACAGGGATCAGGTGAAATGCTTTTAAGTGTTGGAAGAACCATCCATACTTCTCGACAAAAGAATAAAAACTGAAACTCTCTTCATAAAGTATGGTTCTTCTAATCCATCAAAATCAATGTGGATACAACCTACGAATACAATGAAATGACTCTAGCGTACATGTTAAGAAGCAGGATTGGTATTACACATGTCCAGAATCAAATGTAAATTCAAACTCTTACATGTGATGGCCAACCAGTAATAATACCAATTATATTTCTTCTCCCTATTAAACCAATGTTTCAACAAACGATAAATACTTATAAGTATTATTAAAAGAACGATATTATATAACCATAACAATAACCATAACCATAACCATAAACATCATTCTAATTACCCTTAGCATCACTGTTCACATTTCGTAACGATCTACTTATTAATTCAGCTAACTCAAAATATAAACCCAAAGAACTTCGATATCAATAACCCAACAACACTAATTTACCTAACTCTAAAAATAAAATAATATTTATTATTGTTAATATTACTATTAATATAGTAAAGCAAACCTAATAAAATGCGAGTCCGATTATCTTCAATATATAGCGAGGAACATTTCAAATCCCAACTTGAAAACCATCTTTATCACGCCAAAGTCCAAAGCCGGAATATCCCTGAAAATGATGGCTTATCTACATTACAATCAACAACCATATCTTTCCCATCTCACAAAACAAAAGAAAATGACGATTCTTTATTTTCTTTCCTCTCTACCTTGAATATCAACTACAAAAAGGACTTTCTGATTACTGATCCAAAGCTCGAGAAGGATTGAGAGTTAAAGACATTGCTTTGTAAATACTGATCAGGAATCATAAGAACAAACACACGACTTTTCGATTGAGGACAAAAGACTATGAGGAGCAGCAGTTTCGACTGATACGACAAAGACAAGGAAATATCCTTCCGAAAGGTAATAAATACAGTTAAAGAAAACGAAGTTAACGGGCTGATCAAAGATAATTTAGTGTCTTTGTCGTTTATCAATATCCTATTCCTTTCGAATTCCAACGAAAACCTTAGTAACAGCGTTATGAACACGATATTAAACAACCAAAATACGCTTTTAAACAACGCTTCTTCCACGACGAACAAGCATTTTTTATCAATCTCCTCGAATCAAATCATTTACGAAAACCGTTCCATTTCAATTAAACTCTTCGAAATCAACCAAGACTGAATAGAACAAAAACACGAAGTTTATTTCAAAACATATTTATCACTTTGTAACGTTTGCATTCTCCTAATAAACGGGAACAATTATTCTTCCTCTCTCGCTAAGATCAAAGACTACCAAAGCATAAAACCAACCCAGAACTGAATGATGGTAATAGACACTGACAATAACCCAGACATATTTAAATACTGTATAAACTCGAGGTTAATATATTATAATTGAATCAACTATCAAACCAGATGATTCAGAGATATAATGATCATGAAGAAAAATTTATTAAAGACCGATGATTATAATTACATTAACTGCACCTTTGAAGAGAATCCTTCTTCGGATGGTTCTATCAAAGATGACGATGATGACTGCTATTATTACGGCGACGATTACGAAGACGAGGACTATGCTGATGAAGACCACGACAATTGAAAAAGCGGTTGAAGTTATTGCGTTAATTGCAATATTGATATACGAAGTAAAGGGAATAGTAGCGGTCATGTCCAGAATAACAAGATATTTCTTAATAAAAGGTTTAGTTTCGATATTAAGTAAATGTAAATTACACGGTTGCTTTGTCAGGTTTGGGGTGACACCGATTCTAAAGCAAATTGCAAAGTACTCTCTAATAATGGAAATTATTACAATCGTTATTATCGATATGATAATATTACAAAGTACATTTTTATTCCTTGTTGTTCAGGTAGTAAGAGACAAGTTCTAAAACTTTAAGGTGTAAATACGATATTCATTTATGTTATTTAAGGATTCAATATAGTTAATATAGTTATTATATTTAAGTATTGAAATCTTATGTATTGTGTTAAGTATGTTGGGTGAATGTGAAGGGATTGAGGAAGGGGTGGTTTATTAGGTTGTGAAGAGGAAGGGGACGAAGAAGAAGAATGAGGAGGAGGAGGAGAAGGAGAAGAAGAATGAGGAGGATTTCATTGATTTGTTAAGGTGTCTTTTCGTTTTTTTCTTTAGTTTGTTACTTTATGAACAGGATTATTGTTTTGATTATTCGAGTATAATTGGTTAAAATAACCAGTACTCATAGCACCAAATTGATCAATGTGTTGGTTATTGTTTATGATTTAACCTTCGGATATCAAGAATATGATCTTTTCCTTTCAGAAGGATTAAAAGTTAAAGTATTGAAATTAGGATATTAGTATATTAATATTATCCTTTCAATTACATTCCAGGAAATATTAATGGGGATTGGGCCCAATCCCCAATCCCCAATCCCC
>JAWNBB010014444.1:0-21747 GCA_036325645.1 Balantidium ctenopharyngodoni
GGGGATTGGGGATTGGGGATTTGGGCCCAATCCCCAATCCCCAATCCCCTTTAGAATAACTAGTAGATTAACAATATATTACCTAACAATAACAATAACAATAACAATATTTTAATTTTAATTATCCTTTGATAATATTTTAACATTGAGACGACACATGAAATCATTTTAATACAGTTTAATATTACGATTTGTTTGATAATTGGGATATTCATTTTGCTGGATGTCTATTCTCATTAGAAAACAATCTCCAATCAGACACTGTTTCCTCTTTTTATAAATTTAAATGAATTAAAGATAATAAAACTATATTGACTATTAATAAAATTTGAGATTTTTAGTTTTCCTGGATATATGGCATTCTACTTCAATATCAAAAGTAGAAGTGATTTAAATGATATTCATCATATCAAACTGGATCACAAAGCTTGTCTAATGACAATAGTGAAAAATACAATTACCGTTCTTGCAAATAGCTTTGTTTTCTGGAAATCGTAGTGACTTCATTTAGATTTTAATTGTTTCATTTAAATAAAGGAACAACTTGTAATATGAACGATTTAGATGGAAGATTGGGGAAAAGGGCAACGTGAACAAGCATTGAGCACAATTAAAAAAATAAACTTCTCACAACGGACAACAACGATTGTATATGATTGAAAATAAATTAAACAAAAGGATATTTGGAGGCATTCCACTTGCGCGAATGGTTCATTGATACAACATGAACAAACTTAAAAAATCCCCTGAAACTTATGGGTACCTCCTGTTCACATATCTGGGCAATTTCTCCCAACATACGTTGTTATCTCAAATATAAATTCATGAATACAAAGAAAAACTATCTCGCAAACAATAGAAAAAAAGGAATATTTTATAATTAGATCTCTAAGATTGGTAGTTAGACAATGAAATAAATATCTCTTTAACTGATATCAAGCTTGACGTGCAAACGCTTTCAGTACTCCACGTAAAATCCAAAATACAGCGATTATAAACCAAGAAAGAATTCAATAAAAACAGAAAAGATTTGCATGTCTCAAGGATCTTTAAAGATGTCACATTTCATAAATATCCAATCAGATATCCAAATATTAAATCTCGTACCAATGGCAACGGTTACATGTCATGAAAGATTAACCCAATGAAATATCAGTCATGGTTCCTGCACCTTAAAAAAGCGTAAAATTATAATTCCCAACACCTTTGTCCGAGGAAAAACCTCAAAGGATCGTCGTGTGATATCTACGTAGATCACACACGAAAAGAAGTCTTAACCAAGCGGTTTTTACCATCGAATTATTTTTCAAAATGATTAACTCAATCAATAAACTCAAAAGAACATTTTTAAAACCGTCGACAATGTCGTTTATAACATACAAAACCAACAAAAGACTCCTATAAATCCAATGATCCAGATATAGAAATACATAAAAAATAATTCAATAACATTATCTTATAAAGTAAACACATCCATAAGAATTAATAACTCTAAATTTAATTATTATTTAAAATGGGCATTCCCAAATTCGCGCGATTTCTAATAACTCGTTATCCTTTAATTCTTAAAAAAATAAAAGAATCACTAGATATTCCTGAAATAGATAACCTTTACCTTGATATCAACAGCATCATCCACAACGTGTCTCACAACAACGATATCATTTCAAGTTGTCGACAGCGTAACAACAGAGACATTTACTATGATGTCTGTTGCACGATCGATCGAATAATTCATATGATAAAACCAAAGAAAATGTGCCTGATCTCTGCTGATGGTGTCGCACCGAGAGCAAAGATGAATCAACAACGTTCACGGAGGTTTCGTAAAACGGATATTTCGGATCAAGACCTAGCGTTACTTAAGGATCAAGGGTTAGACATAAGCAAAATGTTTAATAGTGACTGCATTTCAGCGGGAACGGAGTTCATGTACAATTTAAGTAGTTACATGAAAGAATTTATCGAAGCCAAGAAAAAGACGGATTTATCATGGAGTAACATCAATATTTTACTAACCGGGTCAGACGTCCCAGGAGAAGGCGAACATAAAATCATAGAATATATTCGTCAATACAAAGCAGGAAACGATTACCAAATCAACACGAAGCATTGTATATACGGTTTAGACGCAGATTGAATAATGTTATCGTTAATCACCCATGAAGCAAATGTTTGCATATTACGTGAAGAACGAATAATGAGCAAAAAGAAAAGCAGTGACCGTTCGTATAAGCAAACCTTAACATGAGTAGAGCCTTACGAGTTGATAATGGTATCGATACTGAGAGAGTATCTTGAACTGGAGTTCCTGGAGTGAAAGCCGAAATTGAAGTTCGATTTTAATATTGAACGCGTAATCGACGATTTCATCTTTTTTTGCTTTTTCATCGGAAACGATTTTCTCCCGAATTTGAATTCGATGGATATTGAAACCGGTGCACTTGATTATATCTTTTCCTTTTATAAGCAAAGCTGACCCGATTTGGACGATTACATTACCTATCACGGGAAAATAGACTTTAACAGGGCGAAGACTATTTTCGCGCTTCTCGCGAAACAAGAGATTAAAAGTCTTGAAGAGATGCTTATGAAAATAGATAACGTATGTAAAGATAATAAAAACAAGCAACAGCAAATCAAAAACGATAAGATCAAAATCTTGAAAAGCAAGCAAATCGCGGTTAAAAAGGAAGAAAAATTAAATGAATTAAAACAGAAATCCGAAGGTGAAAGGATTGAATATAAGTTAAATAAAACACGGAATAAAATACAGGAACTACGCCTGAAGTACGCAACGGAGGTTTCAAAAATAACACCGAATAAAGTATATAAATTCGAAGATGATGTTAACAATTACATCAAAGATGAGATGAATAAAACCATCGCTCTCCTCACAGCCCCTAAAGACGCTGCCCCGAAGATAGAGAAAATAAATGAAAAAATCGTAAATCGAACAATCGTTGATTTATTTCAAAGCGATGACGAAGAAAAAACGAACACAAACAATGATAATTATTTACCGACTTTAACGCGGTTGTTAAAGGAAGCGAGCAAATACCAAAAATATATCAACGATGATCACTACTGCAGTGATATCAATATCGAAGACATCGACGACAGCGACATCTCCTCTCCCAGTAACGAAGACATACTCAAACAAGTAAATCATATTGAAGAAGAAACGACAAAGATAAACACTGTAATCAGGAATGAAGACCTCAATAAAGTGTTTCAAGAAAAACTTCTTCAGTATTACATAGATGACGTGAACAAGGCAAAACACTTTTATTACATGGAGAAACTTCATTTTGATATTTCCACCCCGGAAGGTAAGAAAGAACGGGAGAAGATGTTCAATAAATATTTAGAGGGGTTACAATGGGTGTTGTTTTACTATTATCGTGGAATCAAAAGCTGGAGATGGTACTATCCTTATCATTACGCGCCGATGATATCAGATTTCGAAGATATTCCTTACGAAGAAAACATCGATCAACTGTTCGAAAATGACACCTCGAAACCGTTCGAACCGTTTCAATCTCTATTGTTTATTTTACCGGTTACTTCCTTTAATTTACTCCCTTCGTGCTACCGCGAAATACCAAATGATTTAAAGCAACTATTTCCGAGCACGTTTGATATCGATTATAACGGGAAGAAAACATCGTGGGAAAGCATTACTTTAATTCCATTCTTAGACGAGGAAATAATGTTACAAAAGGAAAAGCAGTACCGACAATGAAATGAAGAGGAGAAAAAACGCGATTCCTGGGGTGAGAGTTATTGATACTGTCCAAACACATGAAATGATAATATCACGAAACAAGTTTATCAGATCTATCAGCAAAGCAACGCTTTGCTCGAGATGAATTACATAACCAAAAACGTCGACTTCACCTTCCCAACCTTGGCGGCACTGAAATATGATTTCTCCTTTGAACTTGTAAAGCAATACTTTGGGAAGAACATTACAAAAAAACGGAGAATAAATATCTGCCCGATGTGAAATACAACAACTTTATCATATGATGATATTCAATACTTCTTTAATCGAAGGGAAATGTTTGTTAATTATCCATATAAAACACCGGGGAAGTTAGTTGGGATTATCTGCAACGGGGCGTATTATTACTTTGCGAAGGGACAAGTTCATCAAGAAATGAATTTCCGACATGAATGAAGTGATATCAAACAGAAAATATCTGGTGATTTATATAAACAAGGAATTACAGTGTCTAGGCCTGATATCCTATGCAACGTCGCGTTGTTTAAAATGTTCGTTCGTGGGAATGACGGTAGGGTTCATAAGGTTTACAATGAAAAACAAGCGTTTTACTATCCTTTGGAGCTAACGTCTTTAAATGTGGATACTCAGGAAAATGATTTCACGAAATTGTCGAAAAAAATGATCAAAGAAAAAAAAACATTTGAAGACATTAAACATGAATACGCGATCAACGAAAAATGTATCCTTTTGTCCTCTTGTTTCTATGGCTGCGTTGCCTATGTATCTAACTATATCACACCAATGGAAGCTAGATATAATAAGCTTAACGAATGAAATTACACGAATAAATATTACGATAAAAACCAAAACTATGATTTAGAAGGGAATGACTGGCGGATGTCCTTAAATGAACTATATTCAGGGCCGTTGATCGAAGTAAAAATATACGGGAAAGACCAAGCCATTAATACGATAGATAACCAATTCGGTGCCCAAGTAATAAACAAGAACAAGGAAGTGTATTTATCCCTTAATGATACAGCTTGCAAGCTGAATGTATCGAAATGGTGACTTGGTTTAATAACATCAAATTTAAATATTATCAACTGCACAAATGAAACAGAGCTTACCGAAACAACAAAGGTTGTTGACTACGAACACTGGAACATCGGGTTAAATATGAAGCTTAAAACACAATACGGTAATTTGATTCTCCCTGGATATACGAGACATTATGGCGGTTCATCCCCTGATTCCTCGTATTATGAATTTAGTTCAAGTGCAATTGATTTGATATCCCAATACCAGAAGAAATTCCCATGGGTATTCAATAACATTTCTAAGTATTTAGATAATTATAAATCAAGTTCCAAGTTCTTCAAGTGATTTCAAGTATTCCCCGATATCGATGATATCGACGCAAAGCTCAGTGAAGTCGCCGTGTGGATTAACTCTTGACCGATCAACGATATTATGTTTTCGAATAATCATAGTGATTATTTAAGCCAACGAGATTGCAACGAGTTCTCGAATTATGTGGAAACGAAATGAACTTCAACGCAGGGAAAAGACTATGTGCAGACCATAATATGAAATCCTGGTTATATATATCAGGAAAATGATCCGTGGATACCAATTTACACACCGTTTGAACCGAGCACGTGGTTTAATTGAGGCGATCGTGTTGTCAATTTACGAACCAACGATAAAGTGTTTATTCCGTTTGGTTTACGAGGCACTGTCACAGGGATAAATAATGACTACATTGAAGTGATGTTTGATTCGGAGTTTTTAGGAGGTTCGACTTGTCAAGGAAGGTTTAAACAGAAAAAAGGAGCGTATGTGAATTGCAACAGTTTATTGAATTTGACTACGAAAAGCCCTGTCTATTTGAGAAGGAACACTAATAAGTATCCCTATTGGAACTTCGTTAGAACCCGGACGAACTATGATACTATCACAAAGAACTACGGGTTTAGTAGTGACAATATGACTAACAACTCCAACAACTTTCATAATTATAATTACAATTTGAAAAAGACTTATTCAGACAACGTTGGAAACAATGAAAACAACTTCTCTACCTCACTATCTCGCTTCCCCTCCGAACAAAGCAATTTCTATAACAATAACTCTCAGACGGTATTACAAGAGATCGGAACAGGGTCAGTAAATAATCAATTGAATATCAATTCTCAACCTTATAAGAAAATTATAAAACGGGGTAATGAAGGAGAATTGGGTAAAGAAAATAAAAAGTATTTACCTCAGAAAATAGTTGGTACGAACATCAAAGTTGATTCTCAGTTTAAGACGTATCCTGAAGGTATAATCATCTCTACTAATTGAAATAAAATCTCCTATGATAACAACACAGTTAACCAATCGGAATACCGTGAAAATCGTCATTTTCAAAACGAAACCATCGGGGCGTACCAAATGTATTATTACTCATGTAAAGACGTGATCAATGAGAATTGAAGGAAAAATGAGAATATTATCTTTAAACAACTTAAATAAGGAAAATTAGATTCAGATAGAGTCATAAATAATGAGCGGAATTTGTGATAGATTACGATTGCTATCTAAACACTAAACAAACTAAATCAATGATTATAAAGGATATTCTTATTATACATTTATTTATTCCTTATTAATTATGAAGTAATAAATATTAAAAATGTCTTCTCGTTCTGTAAATCAACAAAGCAATCAGGATATTATCAACGATTACAAGGGCCGACTCCATAAACTCAACGATAAAATTAACGATCTTCAAAACGAAAATTGAAAGCTTTCCTCAAGAAACTATGAATTATCTACGTATTGTACAGCAATACCCAAGCTTGAGTCGCAAATAAAATTATTAAACGAAACCTTACTTCAACAGGAATCGCAAATATGATCTCTTCAAAAGCAAATCGAAGAAAACAAAACACGATACTGAGACGAACTGCATGAGAAAGATACCGCACATCGCCGTGACTGACAATTCTATCGGGGAATGACGGAAAGTGTCAACACGAAAGTAGAAAACGCAAACTACGTAATGAAACTAAACGACCGCCAAGATGCCGCGATTATAGAAATGTCAAAGCATATCGATAAACTGATCCATGACCAAGACGCAAAGACACATGAAATAGCCATAAAACACGAAAACCAATTCACAAATTGAAAAAAGAAAATGATGGATCATATTAAAACAGCCCAAAAAAACATGGCTCAGTCTAATATGGACAACATGGACCTAAACACAAAATTGGAAAAACTGACAACGAATCAACTTCTCATCGAGCTCGAAGAGCAGTCCATCCAAATCGAAGATTGATTAAAAATAAAAGAGAAGAAAGACAAGGAGATATTCGAATGAAAAACCGATTGAAGTACCCATAAAAAAGTCGAGCAGATCTTACAAGAGAAAAATAAAAAGTATCTCGACATGGTCAAAGCCTGCGATAAGAAACTAAACGATAAACAAAATATCGAAGATAATAAATTGGGAAACGGCCTAACAAATAAACTCAGTGGAGACACTGCCACATATGCAATTGCGAAAAAATACGAAAAATGATATTTGAACCAATATAAAAAATATAAGACGTGAAAGGGTCACTTCGAATCTCTTCAAGACAAGCAAAAATATTACGAAAAGAAATTTTCCGGGATTATCAATTGATATAAACTCGCATTGGATGATCTGATTAAAGACGAAGAATTACAAAAGGCAAAAAACATCGCGATCAATCTCGACAAAATAAAAAATGGCGATTTTGAGACCTTCGACAAGAAAGAAAAGTACTCTATTTTAGGGTATTTAATTAAAAGACTACTTCCATGAATATACAACGAGGATGAAGATGAAGGAATTATCCAACTAAAAGAGCAATTTAAGACTGTGGATATCGACTACGACGATAAAAAGAATTTCATGATGCATCACAACAGCAATAGTCCGAAGTTCCAGAAAGCGTTTAAAACGACAAACTCGTATTTTTATAACACGAACTATAGCAACACCAGCAATAACAGTGCTAGAAAGAATAGTAATTATAAAGTATGTAATACCACTGGTAATAACTTCAGACCGAAAAAGAATCCGATGAAAGAGAATAGTAATGTTAATATATTTAGTAATAAGGATAGAAATAGTCAAACTTGAACGAAATTCCCTAAAATCGACCATTGATACGCTGGTGGGAAGTTACAGCAAAAAGAAACTAATCCGTTATATAGATTTTTAAATATTAGTAGTTAAAATATTAGTGCACATTTAGTTACTTTGGAGAAATATTTAACTATGAAATACAGAAATAATTATTGTTTTTACGAAGATATTTGTTGCTGAGTCCGTGTTGATTAAGAAGAATAAGAAATGTTGATATGAGATTATTGTGATTTATGTTAGGGAGTAGTTGGGTTTAAGGAGTTTTGTATTTTTGATTTTATGATGTAAATATGAAGTGTTGTAAGGGGGTTAGTTTGGTGTTAAATGAGATTTAATTTATTGTACGTTAAGAATAATCATATTTTCAAGTTGAATCTTTATTGCTCTCTTTCTTTGAACGTAGTGACAAGAGGGGATAAAGTAAT
Organism: Balantidium ctenopharyngodoni; assembly: GCA_036325645.1. Lineage (NCBI taxonomy): Eukaryota > Ciliophora > Litostomatea > Vestibuliferida > Balantidiidae > Balantidium > Balantidium ctenopharyngodoni. The sequence continues at coordinate 8,324 of JAWNBB010014444.1, forward strand.
GGACAATTGTGGGATTGTTTTCATAATTTCATAAACTCAACAAAAAGCCTTTTTTAAGGAAAATAGGTTAATAGAAGATAGATCAGAGGAACTCAATATTGATAATCCCAATAAAAAACTCGGAGATGAATATGTCTATTTCAATAAATAAATCTAAGGGAAATACACCGGAGCAGGATTAAAAAAGCGTACCAACCTATCAATGTCAACATCCTCCCTATATTCCTCTGTAAAAGTGTAAAATAAAATGACATTAAAAACAGCACAATCCATTCTTCATTTCATCTTTCTTCTTTTTCATCTGCTCAATCTCACAGTATCAAGTTGATTTCCGAGAAGAGAAATATCCAATACAAGTCCTGTTCCATGATAGATTGAAGTGAAACTAATTACTAAATACAGATGATATTCAAAATACTTTCATAAATGATATCTTCGATTTTTAGTAATTAAATTATCACACTTATTTAATTCAAGATTAAGATCTTCATTTACAATTCAGTGCCATAAGCCAATGATTCAAAGCTCCCACCTCAAAGTATCTCATCATCAAACACAAAGAGAACATCCTCTTCGATTTCCTCAAGCACTCGCCAGTGTAAAACTCAATACCATATAACACAAAATATTTAATGTTTTATATTAATAATTATAAATACCCTATAAAAGAAATTATAAATGTCAACGATAAAAATAATATCTCCAGTATTAAACACGGAACCTCAAGAATACCCAATCATAATAAAACGTCCTCAACCCTCGATTATTTCCTCGGAATCTCTTAAACAATCCCTTGAACTTTTATCGAAATACGAATATATCATAGTACAAAACAAAGCCAATTATTCAAATAATAAATGTAGTTACTGCAACAATTTTTTCCCTACCATAGAAGGTCGGGAATATATCTGTAAATTATGTAATGAAATCTATTGTATTAAGCACCGAGATGTAACGAACCACAAATGCGAAAAAATCGATCCTAGTATGCAACAGTATTTAATGGCCAAAAGCTATTGAAAAACCAAATGAAAGGCTATCAAAAGCAAAGGCCATTAAGAAGTAGTTTTAGCAGCAGAAGTGCAAAAAGTAGAATAAATTTATAAAGAGTGTGTTTATAAAACTGATAGGATATTCATCATTTATTAGTTTGTATTTATATTTACTGTGTTTGAAAAGTTAGAATGTAAATATTCCAATAATAAAAAAATTGAAATATTAATATGCTTTCTCTGCTTTGGGTTTGATTGCGCTCTGCTTTGATTTGGAGTTTTTAATATATTTATCAACAGTTTACTTTAGAGTGTGTTTGGATCCACCGCAGGGTGGTAAGGGGATATGGTATAAGAGTATATTTAATTGTTTAAAAATAAATTATATTAAATGAATAGTGAAGTAAAGCAATTATTGATATGCTTTGCGCTCGGGATTCTTTGATTTACAAGTATATTGTTTATTTTATTCGACTATCTATAGCGTCATTAACACATTGAACACCTCTTAAAATATGTTACTGGGTTTCCTTCTTAACTACCTTAATATTACTGTCAAACTCTTTTTTAATTAAATCCAAACTATCGAAATTAACGAAAGATTCAAAGATATTTCACAAAGTTTTTATCCTTTGTCTCCTTTGATTTTCCTTCTGATCAATGGTAATTAAAATAATCTGCCTCACATGTAACAATATCAACCCAAGCGGAATATTCTGAACCTCTCAATTCCAGAAAATAATATTCGGGAAAACTGTCTACAATAAAGAGTTAACTAATAAAAATAATAAAAATAACAATAATACCACACCGATAAACAATCCCGAAATATCATCCTTTAACATCAGCAATGGTTTTGTTATCGGAGAAATACTTTTCGACACTTCCATATTCATTGTTTCGGGGGTTTACGCCTATTTGTTATTCACCGATAAAGAAAAGAAAAACGAATCCTCATTATCATCATCAATACCTGACGAAGCAACTGTTCACCTTGGAAAATGAAATAAAGAGAACGATAATAAATCGGAAGAATGATTTAAATTGTACTGTAAGTACAAAACAAATATATGATTAATATATTTAATACTATGACCGACGATCATATTCGTGTTAAGCTGAGATATTTCATTTATTAATTGAATTCTTTACGTTTTAGCCATTGTTATTATGATAAGCAGTTTATTCAAATGGCAAAAATGCTTTGCTTTCGCGTTAAAAGCCTATGCAATTCAAGCTTTTATTTTGCTGAATGTGTTCTATTGTTTTAACGTTTTCGAGTATAATATACCTCAAATTTGCGTTGTGGATTTACAATACAAAACATCGAAAATATACGGTTGTGCAGTGATTATGTCTTATTTTCTAGCGTGTCTCTGCTTGTCATACAGCATCGAAGGTAAGGAAATGAATGAAATTATGGATAACATAGGAAGGAAGTTTACTAAAAAGGAAAAAGAAGAAATGCGAAAGAAATTAATTATTCCAATGATAATACATGGCACTATCAGTGCAATGAGTAAGGCCAGTATACCATTGCTTAAACTGTTTCTCCTATTTTCGGGGTGATACAATGTTTCGATCGTTCAATTTATCATTTTACTCATATTGATCATCGGAATGAATTTTACAAAAAGGAATTTTAGGAATTATATTTCATATCCCACATTTGCTTTGACTGTGTTATATTCGTTGTCATTGTACGTGTTCAATATTAAGAGTTTGTTCGCGTATTCCACCGAAATTAAATCGATTAAGTTAATTGGGCTTTATAAGTATAGTGATCAAATCAAAGACCATGATCTGTGATTTGATTGTTTAATGGTATTGATATGATATACATGATTAAAGCTGAGTCATAAAGAGAAGAATACGGAAGAAGGGGAAGAGGAGAAAACGAATTACGTTTATACAATCATCATGAAATATCTTAGAATATACTCACATCTCCTATCGCCAGTAAGTTTACTCCTAATATCGTTAGTATCCTTTGATGGCATTCATTCCGTGTATTTCCTGTCGTTTATACTTCAAATACTCTTTTCGAAATACTTTCAAATATTCTGGAGTATATCGCTAATCCTGAATAAAGCAGCGATTTTAAAAATTTATTATCTATTCGAATGCCTTACAAAGGCGGGATATGTTAAGAACGAGGAGTCTTTCATTTACCTTTTATTTGGTTGAGATAGAAGAACGGAAGTTAGTTTCTTTATGAAATACTACGAGCATATAATCCTCCTGTTATTTGGTATTGTATTAAACAATTGACAAACCCTCGACAATAAAGAACACTTCTTCGAGTTCCCACTTTACACTCGCTACCCATTTGAATTCATCTCTTTATTTTGAATGCTTTCCTTGTCATTAATAACTCCTTTAAGCTTCCAGGGATTTACTGTGTTGATAATATTTTATTTTGTCTTTATCGGAACGTTCTATATAAAGCAAAGCGAGACCAAGAGAAAAATAATCAATATAATATACCGCATTTCCTTCTACTTGCTCATTCTTTTGATTTTATTTAAATACGCTAACACATTCACCTTCATTCAAAGAATCATAAAAAACCAACTCTCCTTATCAGACAGGTCTGTCAAGTATCACAACGAGAACGAAGTTCGCATAGATGAAGGAGATTTATTCTCCGAGGATAAAGAATTTAGTCTTACAATTCAAGATTTCGAATTAAACGGAGAGAACATTTTCACGAAAATTTGATTAAATGGGATTCTACTGATTATAATGAGAATCATTTTCTCGTTTGATAACAAGATTATTAACCCTGAAATAAACTATGAACAGTGAGATGATAAGGAAAACATATATAATACTACGCAATTACACAATCAAACGGTAATTAATGAACTCGCAGAAACAAAACGGGATTCAAAAGGCTTTTATTATGTGTGTTTGTGGGCGTCATATGTAAAGATATTTTTGTTCCAGTTAATCGATTTGCATATGAGTAAAATATTGTTGATATCCACTGCGTTTATCGCGGTATCGTTGGAAAATGTAATCGGGATTATATTTTTATTCCTTGTGTTCTTGATATTCTTTGCGGAATTTAATAGTAATTGGAAAAGCTCATACCTGCCATTATGAGTAACAGCGTTGATAACGACATCATTTACTTATCTCGGGAATTTGAATGCTTTTATCCGTTGGACGAGTACGAGTGATTATAAATGGTTTGGTATTAGTTCTGGGTCGTATTCGCAGAATATCTACGGTTTAATACCTTATTGTATTATTATCGCGTTATCTGCCATACAAAGAAATAGCAATTTCCACAAACACAAACTTCTGTTTTCGAACTACGATTACTTAACTTACCCTTCGATCCAATATCTTTTGGAGAAAATCGACTACTTTTGGTACTGTTATGGCTATTATATTGTATGAATCATTATAATGCTTATATCATTTATTCGTGTCAACGTGTTGAGCCTAATTCTAATGATATTCGTCGGCATTTTTAGTTTTTGTATTTATTTAACCCGCTGCGGGTTTTGAACTGAAAACGAAAAAAACAACGCGCGACATCTGAAAAAAATATGCACTGCTTGGAAAGTATTTTCATTATGTTTAAGTGCGATTTCATTATTCGAATACGCGAATTTCATGTGGTTACCGCCTTCATGGCACATACGCAAACCTTATGAAAATTACACTTTTTTCTGCAATGAAAACGGGAAATCAATATATAGTAACAATTCATCATTTAAAACCGTATCAGACTTCGAGTACTGCGTTATCGATTGGAAAATCTGGTTAGGCTTAGATAACTACAACATTAAGGATTCTTTTAGTAATTTTTTGATCGTTCTCCTATGAATGCTTACCCAGAAATATTTGTATTGTTCCGATGATAGGACTACCTTCAATAATCCAAGTATTTTCAACCGGAAAGAGTTTAATAAAGCGGATATCGTCTACGATTTCACAAGGTACAAAGCGTTTTATTCAAATACAAATTACATTTTCACGCGCATTTCGTTCCTTTACCTCCGCCCGTGAATATTACTTTTCATGATTGTTATTTCAATCATTTATTCATACAAATCAACGAATGTCATATACGGTGGATTTTGATTTATTTCATTTTACCTTTTAATTAAAAGCAATAACTGAACCGAACAGAAAAACGCAATGTGGAAATATGTGCAGTACTATAATTATTCCGTGATTTTCGCGTTCACGATTTTTCAATTTCCATGGCTCCCGTGCCCTGTGGCGAGGGAGAATAGAACGTATATTGGTATCGAAGAATGTGTGTACGAGGAAAATATCATGTATCAAACGTATGAATACAAGTACCCAAATAATAAATTAGAAAGTTGATATATTATAGTGATACGGTGAATCGGTTGAATGAAAGTCAATTTCGCAATGATCATTATTAACAACTTATCCTTATTCCTTATCTATTTCGCTGCATTAATCCAACAAATTCTGTTCGAACACCCTTATCAGTATTATGTTGACGCGTATTACAAAAGGGAAAAAGAAATCAATTGCAAAGGCCGTGCCTTTGCATTAGTGGCGAAAGTTCACAAAAAAAATGTGAAAGAAGAGCGTGGTATATTCAATATGCATTTTATACTCAATGAAAAATTAACGCGATTAGAAAACAAAATCCGCAAGTATTCCCAGTTATGGCAGCAAACGAATTTCAGTAACTTCACCAGCGAGGACAACAAAATATGAATAGATGACAATAAAAACGATATTGAAGTCAAAGACGAGGTTTACGATATAATTGAAGAGCGGTTTTGAAATAATATGACGTATAACGGGCGCCTGTTCTTTAAAGATTATGTTGAGGAATGTGAGCGGATCAGAAAAGAGAAAAAGCATTGCAATCATTTTGAGGATAATAATAGTAAGTGCGAGGAAGTTCAAGAGTTTAGAAAAGCGTTTGATGAAATAAAAAACAAAATCGAAGTTGAACAACACTGCAAAGACACTCAAGACTTGTTGTTGAACAAATTATATGGATTGGATATTGGCTATGAACAGTATGTTGTAATACAGAATAAATGTAATGGTGATTGAAGGAAATTAAATAAAATGATCAGGAAAACATTGCTGCAAAAAATATTCGGACAAAAAGAAGAATGTATTAAAGTAGACAAGGACAAGGATTTAAAAACGAAAGAATATATTGATAATACCGGGAATAATCAAGAAAATGATAATAAAAGTGTAAGTGTGGAAGATAGCGAGATCGGGTCGGGAGTGTGAGCAAATGAAGTATGATGAAAAATAAATGTGGAAGATGATGATGGTCATCATAATAATAATAATAACATTAATGAAATTCCGAATCCGAATCTTGATAACAACAACATAATTAACAATAAAAACGATATCTCGTGAATACCAGCCCAAGACCCTTATCACACCGATAAAAAACAAAAACCATCGAAGAAGTTTCAACTGTACTCTTATTTCCGGACTTTATTAATCTCAACTATCGACACTTGTTTATGAATCGATTTAACGCAACCTTCGAAAAAAATAAAAACAAATCCAAAAAATTGATACACTTTCAATTTAATTTCCCTTTCGATTTTCTCAAATCTCGACTTCATTTTGCTATCGATGTTTATTCTCCACACACTATTCGAGGGAAGTATTATCTCGATCATCTTCCCATTTTCCTATTTCTGCTATGCATTAATAGAATATCCATTTACAAGGAAAGAGTACTGGAACTTCCTTGTCGTGTATTCTCTCATTATCATCAGTGTTAAAATAATATATCAATTCCCTATTTTCTGCGGGTATCCCTTCTATTCGATATTCAATCTCTTTGCAAAAGAAGGAAACTATTGCGAATATTACTATTGAGAACCAAATGAAATAATGGAGGAATTTAGCTACGTATTCGGACTAAGAAAGTATAATGGAATATACTCTCATCCTAAAAACATTGGGCTATTTAGGGGAATTATTTGGGATGTCGTGATTTTATGTTTGTGATTGCTCTATAAAAACCAATGAAAAACCAAAGGTATTTGGAATTTCGTTAACGGGAGTAAAGGCTTCAAAGAGATCCCGAGATTCGAACCTGTTGAAGAGAAGAGTCAAAGCACTGACCGTGTCAACAATTTTATCATGTTTTTTCAAAGGATTTCCCCTGAGTTATTTAGTGATAATACTGAATATAAGCCAGGATATGACTACTATCCTCATCTATTCGCAAGCTGATTTATTATTTTCGTTTATACTTTGTTTTTCTTCCCGATGATGATAGGGAAATCAGATCAGACTTTAACTAATGTTTTAGATAAACAAGAATTCTCAAAGGATTATGTGTATACGATTATCTTTATTATTACATGAATTGTGTTCGACAGGATTATTTATAAAATGAGGAGTATTAAAAGTGATTACATTCTCAGTAAATTCAACTCAAACAATAACAATAACAATAACAATAACAATAACAATAGTGGTAATAACATCAACAGCAATGGCCCTGATGCCTCAGAGCAACTCGATATTAAACTTGCTAACATCGCATTAATCCTTAAAATAACAAGTCATTTCCTTTTAGTTATTATAATTCATTTCATCCTCTTCGTTTATATCCCTATCGCAACCCGCACATTATTTTACAACAATATTTCTCTCGTGTTCTTGTACATGTTGATTTGTATTTATCTCTATTTCTCTGCCAATCAAATCAAATACGGATTTCCATGATACACACGAGGACAATATCTAACAGAAAGCCCAAACACATACAACAGAATCGCATTTAAAACATATCGTAACATCCCCTTTCTCTACGAGCTCCGCGCAATTTTAGATTGGTCAATAACGAGAACAAGTTTAGATCTATTTCAATGGATGAAACTGGAAGACGCATATGCAAATTTATTCGAAAACCGTTGCGAAATGGTATACCGTAAAACCCGCCTCTTCGGCGAGGACCGATATTGGTACGAAAAAATATCTTGGGGATACGCTTTATTTTCCTTCTTGCTTTTCATCCTTATCTTGCCAATGTTTTTATTCTCGAGCTTTAATCCGAGTTTAACTGGTAACAAGGTATGAAACGGGAAATTTAACATTAATTTAGAAATGAGAAATAGTTGAAACAACGAAGAGATTTGATATTCGTTGAACTGATTTCACGTGGATAATATAAAAATCAATTCGAAAATCGAAGACGAGGAGTATTGATACTACAAGAACGATTGATTAAAGAACATCGACGACTGAGAAGCACGGAAAATGCAGAAAATAAAGATCATTAATTATTCCCAACTTGAATGGCAGTTAACCCCTCCCGCACTAAACCAACTCCTGAAGAATTTTAATAAAAACATTGATTGCTTTTTCATAATCAACTGGGAAGCAAAACGGGAACTTCCGTTGAATAATAAAATATTAAACGGTAACATGGAATATCAGCTGACAAAGGAGCAAATCGTGGTATTGCGAAATATTATTTTTTCACTTAAAAACAAACAAAACCCGAATAAATATTCATTGATTATCGAGAACGCCTTTCCTAAGATCATTCGCTGAAGCGGTAAAAAAACATCGATTGGTAAGTTCGATATTAAGCACAATAAGCATATAAACATTAATAAAAAGAATCCGAAATATAACAATAAAAACATTAAGGAATGGACAGATATCCAGTGAAGTCTTATTAAAACAACTACCGAGGGAGGTACTGATATTTATTGGACTCTCAATCAAGCGAATGTAGATGCACCGTTCAGTAACAGTGATAACGAATGAACATTTTTATTTATTAATGAAGATATTATTTCTTCCTTTTTCGGGTTTAATTCAGATGGGAGTATCCCCCTCTCAATCGTTGGGATATACGCGACTCTGGTTTATGCGGTGGGAAAATTCGTAAGGATGTTTTTCGATAAAATTTCGCAAAGAGTTATTTATGAGGAAATGCCAAATCCAGAGCCACTGTTTGAACTATGTGAAGGAGTCTTTATTTATAGGTTGCAAAGGAATTTAGTGAAAGAGAATTTTCTGTATGATTTATTGATAAGGATATACAGAAGTCCGGAGACGTTGATTAAAATTACAGGAGGAGATGTGAAGTATGCGATGCCGAGTTCGATTAATTAAATATGGAAAGTTATGAATTATTCAAAGAATGTGTTTTGTAAAAATATTTTATCATGTTAATGTTAATGTTCGTAATATGTTGCTATTGTAAATCGATGCTGGAGGATTCGAACAAATGAGAACGATTGGAGTTTTGTTTCAATTAATCAGTGAATTCGGAATAATATGTCATATAACTGCTTTATATTAGTCTGCTATTTTAAATAACACATCTCGCAAGGATTTATCTCGGATACTAAAATTGAGGAATTGTTGTAATGTTAATGTTTATGTATTTAATTGAACAGTGTTGGAGATGTATTATTTATTGATTGAGTTATCACTTTAGAGTACACTTCGTTGGTATTCTTTTATTTAAGTTTGATTTCATTGTCGTTTGTGTTTGTTACTCATACTTTAGTGTTTCTTATGTGACAAATATGGGATCTTTTAGTATAATAATTTACAAAAGGATTTCTTTACTTGAAAATCCAACGATATTTCACAAGGATAGAAATATTCCTCACCAGTGACTCAACCCATGTGCAAGTATAGTGAAGCTGTTCAGTCAAGTACCTATGTTGCAAACTAAATCATTATAATGAAATATTTGGGCTGCAAGAAGGTAAGAGAGAGAGAAAAGATGAAAGAAATATTAGATATTTGTAAACAAAATAAACATTTATTCCTATAAAAACATCGGTTTCCAATAGTTTAAGGGGTACAAGAAATCAAATAAGTTGTGTTCTAGACCCAAGTGATAAAACAATATCAAGTTCAATAAAGAACAAATAGCAGAATATTTTGAATATCACAGTTCAATAAATACAATTAAAAAATCATTTGAAATACGATTTTGAATATACAGAGTAACGATTAGGAAAAACACCCCATTATGATGGTGTGAATCTTGAATTCACATTATGTCAAAACTGGTATTTGAATATATTTTCGTATATTTACAATTGAAAATATGATTGTATTCCTCCGCTAAATTCGTTTATCAATATCATCCTTCTTTGTATTTGGTTATTTGAATCAATGAGAAACATCGTAATAATTAGTGAATAATCAAACCGAAATAAAAGAAAGAATTATCAAAATAGGAAAGATAATCACATTATTTATCAAGGTTAAAAATAGCCTTATTGTATAAATAGAATTATCCACGTTAAATAAACAAAACAATAAACAAATACAATATGAAACCAGCAACTCAAGACAGACTACATGAACAAACAATTAACAAATCAAAGAATCAGATACTATTAACATTCTATTGTAACGAAATTCCAACTTTAAGATTCTACTCCCATCAGTGAATCTCTTGTTCTCATATTATAATTTAAAACTCCTTTATCACTTGAATCTCAAGAAGAATAAACAACGAAATATCAAACACAATTAATAATCATTCCAAAAATGTTTAACTAAATCCACAACAAACATTATTGACATTCTATTATAATATATTATGCAGACATTCCTTATTTATTAACAATTCTAATAAATAATCAATCTAATATGTCAAATACAATAAATAACGATTTAAAAACCTTTGATAAAATCAACTATGATGAGTTAATCAACGAGTTTAAAATAGAAAATGTGAACTCCTTTTCTAATTACCTTAGCGCAATTTGGAAGGATCTCTCTCGCCGTTCCAACGAGAAAAAGAAGGGAATAAATCGTTTAACTTTCTGTAAGTATTATGGATTGCCCGGTATCATAAATGACCGCTTATTTTCTTGATTCGATTCAAATAAAAATAATTACCTTGACTTGAATGAGTTTCTTGAGGGAATGATTACACTGTTCACCGACAATTTCGAGGACACCGCGAAATTTATTTTTAACTATTACGATTTCAATGGAGATGGTTTAATCACCCGCGAGGATGTTCGCCTAGTTTGAAGCTATGTCCCAATCCAAACAAAAATGCACACAAAAGGGAAAACACTATATAATGAAGATTTTAATGATCGTGTCGAAGCGCAGGATGAACTATTTATTCTATTAAATAAAGTATTTGATAAGAAGGAACAATTAAATGTGACTGAGTTTTGACACGTGATTTATAATGTTAACAGTGATATCTTCTGATATATTCTCATGTTTTTATTCGAGAAACGACCTTTCAATAGCGAGACAATCGCAATATTTGATAGTTTCATTGCGCAGGCGAAAATGGCGTGTTGGACACCAACCACGTATCCACAGAATATAATAATGTCTCCCAGTATAGAAAGCAAATTAAAATCCCCAGCATTAAAGCACAGGTTTTTTCAAATGAATAAGTCTGAATATAAGAACAATAATGATAAATGAAACTATAAACGGATCTACCCGATCCTTGATTGATATAGTGGTAAAGTGATTAAAGAAGATATTAAGGCCAATGAGCATAAAACAAGCGGAGATAGCCCTGACAAAAATCAAACCTGTCAAAAAAAGGATTTAATGCCATTAAATAATTTAATATCCAATACTGAAAATAATAGTAATATCCATTTCCCTCATCGTCGCGACAGGAAGATTCTTGATAATTTAAACGATGTCACACCTACACTCGGGCCGAGAAGGGAGATAAATGTAACATCACTTAAAGATAATACTGTTTTAAGTGATAGCGATTCCTGTGACGAAAGTACTAATATTAATTGTAATGTCGATCCTGGAAACATTATTAAGCAGACGAAACATGAGGGATATATGTATAAAATAACCAAAACACATAAATTAAAAAGAATGTGGTTTCGATTAATTTTCAAGGATATCTATTATTACAAAAACAAAAACGTGAAAATGCACAAAGGAATGTATAATTGAAGCGGTGTCTTCCTCAAGGAAAACGAGCCGTTAACAATAAACGATAAATGATACTACTCTTTCGCAATAGTATACACAAAGCAATGCCGAAATTATTTCATTGATAATAAAGAAGAATATGACCTTTGGCTAAATAAAATCGCTACCTGATGAGAAGTGACAAAGATCACCGATAGTTATGAAGTGCAAACTAATTGAGGCAAAGGAAAATTTGGATTGGTTAAACTTGGTGTTCATAAAAACACAGGCGTGAAAGTCGCAATTAAAATAATTAATAAAGAGCACACCACGCAACAAGATCTTGAGCTTGTCCGCACGGAAATTGATATTTGAAAAATCGCTCAACACCCTAATATCATAAAGCTATTTGACGTTTACGAAAATCAAGATACAATTTACATTAGTAAGACTATAACATAATTAAACTCTTTTATTTTATAGTAATGGAATATTGCTCTGGTGGCGACTTGTTTTCCTACATTGAGAAACGTGGGTTTAAACTCCAAGAGTCACAAGCTGCCGAAATAATACATAAATTATCAGCGGCTGTGTTTTTTATTCATTCGTTTGGTATCGTACATCGCGATTGAAAACCAGAAAATATTCTAATGACTGATCCTTCGGATACTGCGGATATTCGTTGATTAGATTTCGGTTGAAGTAAAATACTAGGACCAAATGAAACTTGTAGAGAACCTTTCGGGACATTGTCTTATGTCGCGCCTGAGGTTTTATTAGAGCGGCAATATGATAACAGAGTCGATTTATGGTCCATTGGTATCATCACATATTTATTACTTTCAGGCTGTTTACCTTTTGATGACCAGCATTCAGAAAAAGAAATCGCAAGACAGACAATACATAACTCAGTGCCTTTTCATCCGATTTTATGGAACAATTTATCAAGCGAAGCTAAGAGTTTTGTTAACAGTCTCCTGCAGAAAAACCCTAATAATAGACTAAGTATCAAAGAAGTGTTAGAACATGAATGGATAAAAATATATTATAGTAATGTGACTGAAAAAAGGAAGAAGAACTCGAATTCCAATATCAGCAAATTTAAACTATACGCAAGTGTTGATGAATAAATAAAATAAAACGATAATCTTAATTTTTTTAAGTATTTATTAGAGTAATTGTTTCTATTTTTATTTGCTTGAATACAGTAGCGTTAAGGCTACGAAGCCATTTAAGATGAGGTATTATTTTGTTATGATCAAGAGAGTTTAGTTGATTATTTTTATAAAGTTAGTATTATAAATATAAGTTGATTTGTTAAATAATAAAAACAAGTAATAATTTATTTGAAATCTTAATTTGATTTCATGTTTGTATGTTGTTGTATGTTGTTGTGTATTTTGCATTTAAACTTCTTATTGTTTTTATTGGATTATTTAATACTTGAATATGTTTACTTTCTTTAAGTAATATTGTAAACTGATTATAAAACATGGATAGGAGACAAGAGAGTGGGGATTGGGGATTGGGGATTGGGGATTGGGGATT
>JAWNBB010014477.1:0-14356 GCA_036325645.1 Balantidium ctenopharyngodoni
AATCCCCAATCCCCAATCCCCAACCCCCAACCCCCACCAATTTAAATAAAAAGCTTTACTCTTTTATAGCAATATCGGTCATATTTTTAAGAATTTCTTTCTTTCATTGATGAATAATAATATCTTTAGTTTGTATCAAAAGTTTATTTATTTCATTAATTCAAGTTCGCGAAGGAGTTAGTTTTTTTATTCTCGTCTATTGAATACAATTCACTTGTTCCTTTATTAGATAATTCATCATTAATTCTATGGCATCTGCTTTGATCCCTCATGTCTCATTCAATATTAAAATCAACCTCTTTTATTCTGTCTCCCCGTTTTTCCATTCCTTCAAACCTTTATTGTTGTCAGTCATTATTTTTTATAAGATTACCCACAGCAATTAAATATAATAAAGAAAATGATCAAAACAATTTTTTTTGTTTTATTAATAACACTTCCTCACTTGTCGTTTCAAGCTCTTAATATCCTTCCTAATAATTATCTCGAGTACGACAGTATCTTTAAAGACGAACTCGTGGAGTCTCAAGAATTTGTTCATGTACTTGAGGCTCGTGCCGCAGGGAATTCCTACGTAGACGAATATTCAGGAATATATTACGACAAGCTCCTAGTGTATAACAGCTTATCATTTACTTCTTGCAATGTTGTTTCACTAAATCCTAATCAAATACTAAACATCGACGAAACAAATTGAAAAGGATTATACCGCAGTGGGTGCGGTAGAAGCGGTCCGTGGACAGATTATGTCTTCAACATTCAACCTGATCCTGATAATAAAGATCCAATATACGAACTAGAAATGAGGTTTACAAACTATAACAATGATGACGACCTTGAATTCGATTTATGCTTTTGCTCATCCATTGACACCCAGGAAAATGTCTGCCAGGGTAGACAAACTATTGACCAAGGAATATTAATCCCAGCTAATAGCCAAATTAAGTATAAAATCCGATGGGATGCTACACATCATTATTGAGAAAAAAATAATTTCGCTCAAGAACCTTACATTGCAGGTAAGATATTCTCGAAGCGATTACGTCTGTACTTTATGGTTTCTGGGGACTCACCCAAAGGAAACAAGCTGTTCCTGAATAGTTACGTTTTAAAAGTTGATCTACGTGAACGTATACTCGCGATATCTGGAGATAGATACAATATGTGTAGAAATGAATCATGCTCATCTTTGTATACTTGTAACAAGAATTATTGCAAGGATACTTACTATTATTATAACGACTGCACTTTACAAGGATGTACACATAGCACATACTGCGATGGAAATAACTGTAGAGCATGTGATTGACAATGCCGTACCTGCTTCGACTCCAATGTAAATAACTGCAAAAGCTGCTATCAAACTGCTATAGCACCACAATGGTATTTTAACCGTCAGTTTACAACACCCCAGCAATGCACGCTAGAGTATGCTTCCTTTACCAGCTACGAAAACTTTAATCTGAGCATCCCAGTGCCAACAACATATAGACTCACGATAGAATTTTGGATGTTTATATACGACAGCTCTAAATTAACTGACAAGAACGGAATCGATTCATTTTGTAGCTTAATAATTCGGGACTTCTTTGTACTTGGTATGAACAGAGTAAATGCCAACCAAATCGAGTTCACGTGAATTCCTTTCGAATATTTTTACCCATTCGATGAAGCAATTACAATCCTAAGCGAATTCAATAACTATAAAAACAGTAATCCCGGGATACAATTCACAACTGATACAATAGCTAATCCTAGTAGTAAATGGGTACATGTTAAAGCAGGACTATCCTATCCCCATAGGAAAATGTACATTAATAATAAAGGTGAACACCCCTGAAAATATCTTCCGGTGTTTTCAGGAGATAACAGTACAACGTATAAACATTTCCAAAGACATTTCTATCGGAAAGGAGAAAACGCAATTCTACGTGGACAAGGGTACTCTAATTTAAATACAAATGTCTATATTAGAAATTGAAACGTATTTAGCGAGTATGTTCCTTATATTATCGATAATTCTTTTTTTAATCTTCATTCGCTTAAAACATCTCTAGACATACCTAGCCTTTTATTTTCAATACCGTTTAATGACGTTATTATCGATACTGCTAGTTCTCAAATAACATGATCAATGTACGATTATAGCGGACAATTCAATGATAATTCGCCTTCGCACCTAGGGATAAATGCGAATAATGTTATTAAATCTGAAATTGGATTAACGTGGACGAGAAATGTATTAGCACCGTCAAAGAATTTCAGAAGGATTAAGCTATGAAGTGCTAACAACAAACAATATGCGAATACGAATTTGGATTCACTTATTAATATTTCGTGTAAAACTCAAAATGAAGAATACTGCAGTGAGGATAATATCCCTTATGGATGCAATCATAATACCAATTGATTTCCTTTCGGAACACCGCCAAGTGACCAAGTGAAATGCGTTCAGGATTGCAATGGTTATATGCGGTTACCGTCGAATAAAAGAGATTTAGTTAATAACACTAAATACAAAGGTGCGAATATATGTACGTATCAATGCGATGGAAACGTCGCGACATGTCCGTCGGGAATAAACGATGATATTAAATTGTTTAATTGTAACGCAGGCTACACTACGTGATTTTACCAATGTTGAGATAAAACACAATATCCTCCTGATAAATCCGCGATGCAAGTCAGTGGAACATTTACAACAAAATCTTTCGAGTTAGTCTTTAATGCACCTTTATCAAATTTCTTGATCGAGTTATGGTTTCATCCCGATCTCCTTACCCAGCGAAACCCCCCTCTGCAAACAGTGTATTTATTCGTAAGTGATAATATTCAAATATATTACGATGATCACGAACTTCAGTTCATGGCGAAAGTATCAGCCGCTGGTTGATTCGAAACTTACCCTCTCGGGCAAAACATTTATTATTATGGTTGGAATCATTTAATCGTCAGTTCCACATCTTCAAACGAAGGAACAACAACCGATTTAAAAGTCTCCATTACAAATGTTTTCGTTAAAGTCGGTACAATCTCCAACACCGCCGTGATAAACAAAATCTGTTTCTGCAATAAGGACATGAACTGTTGTGACGTGCTATCGAACACCGCAACATGAGATATGTTTATCAAAGATTTAAAGGTATGGGACGCTGGCTACATCAACGCCTATACATTGTTCAACTACGATAAATTAGTCGATTATGATATCGGAGGCTGATGACACTGGGTTACCTTCAATGCTGAAAATATGAACAATAATGTAATCGTCGATAAAATCGGAAATCTTCAAATTTCTTTCCCCTTTGACAACCAGTTCACGAACCCAGATGAAGATATGAATTTTAACTATGCTTGGAATTTCAACTGGAACGACTGGAATTATCCTAAGTATATTACTGATACTACTATAGTCAATAGGAATCAAGTGAAGATAGTAACAACGAAAAATTGCTTCACTGGCTGCGCGATGTGCTTTGGTGACTCGAAGTATTCTTGCTTTAAATGCAAGGACGGTTACGCTTTAAACGGTTCAACATGCACCCTCACCAGTCATGGAGAGGCGTTTTATTACTATATAAACCCGTTGAATAACAGTTTCGATGGTGTCGACGACACATGATCTTTGAATATATCACCACTTAATTTGGATAATTACTCAGATATTACGGTGTTTATGTATATTAAAATCCTCGGATTTACAAATTACGCGATCAACCAGAACGATTTCACTGTCGTTGCATTCGCATCGTCGTTGAAATTAGTATACGATATTAATAAGAACCAGTGACAGTTGATATGCAATGGCATTGTTCAATACGCTTATGATAGTGTTCTTGAGCAGTTTGGTATGTGGCTACCGATAAGTATCGGAATGTTTAGAGCGAGTGATATCACATGACAGCGTCATATGAGTGTAATGACAGTTAATTTCACTCCATTAAATTATTGAGGAAATCCGATTTATGATCGATACGCAATCGATGAAATATCCTTTAGTAAAGGCATCATCGCGCATTTCGCGGAGGTGACAATATATAACATGTTTATTATCAACGCGTACGGTTACGCAGCACATAAGGAATGAATCAGTGTTGGCGACGGGTTAATCAATAATGATATTATCTTAAAAACATTTAGATTAAACAGCAAAAACAAAGGCCAATGCGTGGACTTCGATGACATCGAAGCAAATCCAAATAAAATCAACATATGAACAAATAAAATAAAATGCGCTGAAGATTACTTAACCTTTACCGATCAAACATGTGAAAATGATGAATTAGTTTCTTTAACCACTCAGAACCTTCCGCCGAATTGTATTAAAGAGGTGAATAAATGCCCAAATATAGTCCAAGCGATACAAAAAATGCAAAATTGTGATTATTTGTACGCGACTTGTGATACCAAAAGCAAGCATTCTGTATATAATATGGTGTTTAAATATACTCCAAAAGGGACTACACGAAATTATTTAATATGCGGATCGACGACTGGGCTTGACATGGCAAGATATTCTTCAGGTTCAATTCCAAACATAACATCACCGACTCAAACATTTAAAATTGAGTTTTGGTTTTTAACGCAGAGCTATGTAAATATCAATTTCGGCGGTTTCACCGCCGATTGGAATGGACATGTGAAGGTAACTGTCTCATATGATAAAGTAAGAAATGTTTTCTCCGCTGATTGCATTGGAGTTGATATTCCGAGTACGATATTATCATTTGATTATTCGGAAACATCAGTCATTGAAAACAAATGGAGATACGTTGTATGCGGTGTTGATATGAACGATGGGAAAATGTTTTTAACAAACCTTCAGAATATTAATTATAGAGAAGGGTCCGTACCGGCAGTGACGATATCTTCTGGGATAACATCTTTAGATATTAGTGAAACAAGCCCAACGAATTTCGGTATAACATACATCCGTGAACTCCGTTGATGGAGTTGCTATAACTGTTCAAGTGATCGCGCGTTTGTTCCGTTTAATAAGGATGATGCTTACTTCAGTTCTGTGTTGCATTATTTCAAATTTGAAGACCCTGCCGGCTGAGTAAAGGATTACCGTATTAACACAAATACAAACGGCGATCCCACAGTATCAGTGCAATTAACAACGAAATCGGATTTTAATGGCTATGGATGATTATCCAGCATTCCGGATTCTCCCAACTGCAACGAGAGCGGGTCCTTATACTTTTCGCTTATCTCTGGTACTGGATGTCACACTCTTTTCAATTGAAACGCTTATAACGGCGATTTCCTTTTTGATAGCTTACCTTCCAGTTTTTCGAATCGATACACAATGGAATTCTGGTTTTACGTTGAAGACGCCAACGATTTCACCTCTGGTTTTAATTTAATCTACGATAACCACATAACATGAAGCACTGTTGCAGGGAGTAAAACCGATCAGGATATTACCGTTTATTGTTTCCCTCAGTCATACAGAGACAAATTAAAAGATAAAAAGGGAAGCGACATTGTATCAGCATACACAACAGCGATAAACAAAGTCGAAGATGTTTATGTAAAAGGTTATTCCAAATGGAATTATGTGCGTTGTGCATATAATTACGATACTCAAAAGTTCTATATGAACAGCCTCGGTGAACAAAACGTCATTCCGGAAATATTTTACGGTGCTCCTACTACCGTGCGAATGTCCCGGTCGTTTAAGTATTTCATGCCGATAAAAAGTAGTCTCATATTAAACGGTGCAACTAATAACCTAACAAGGATCTTCATACAGACGATTAATATATTTAGAGAGTATATTCCTCCCACGATAGCGTTTAAATATAACTCTTTGAAAAAATATATTTATAAGCTTAACTCCGAGTTCTGGCCCTGATTATTTTCCGTTGATTACCAAAATGATTACGATGTAATCTATAACCGTTTGAAATATTACGTCTCGGATTACGATTTTATCACTGAATATGAAAGGTATATCCCCTCGATAATAACGCATATAATTCCAAGGAATTACATTTCATACCCTTGATACGATGAGTTCGTTATTTGTGATGTTGGTAGAGTGTTTAACACTGCAACAAACAATTGCGATTATATTACAACACCGTCAAATTGTGATAATAATAACATTTTCTGTGTCGATAACAATAAGTTCTTTTGGTGCCGGAAGAATTATTACTTGGATATTAACACTCTTCAATGTAATAGTGATTGTCCTGCTGATTACACGCGTGGGGCGGATGTATTGGATGGATATGGTTGATGTAATATTAAAGGTGATGAAATGAACTACCAGTCCTGGCCAGTGACGAGATCTGAATTAAAGGAGGACAGTTATGAACATTTGTTCACTTGTAAACCAGGGTATACGCTAGTGAACTACCATTGCGTTAGTTCTACTGATAACAGCGTGTGATACTTCAGTTCCAAATACCGTTTCTCAAATACAATTGCGTATTACAACCAGGATCAAAGTAATTTACTTAGTAATTACTATGTCGATTTTTGGTTCATGTTCGATAGAATCGGGCAGTCACGCCTCAACGATTGAACAACAGAGTATACAATATTCATCGCTTATCCGCATTTCATAACTCGGAAGGGAAATGAAATATGATACAGTAACATCCATATACCATTAACGTATAAAACTATAAACAATGTTCTCGATTACGCCTGGAATCATATTGTCATAGAATGTTACAGTGATGCAAACACAAGTCAGTACAATGAGAAGCATATTCGTGTATATGTCAACAACAATTATCCTCAACCGGAAGTAATTCTTGATACGTTAACCGATAAGTCATTTGCTCTTGCTCAGATTGCATTTTGTCATCTGAATAACAACGGGTTCAACCCTTGCACGTTAGGGTTGAACTCCTTTACATATAAAATTTTCTACCCGATTTGGGACGATATTTTTTATAAAGATATCGTTGTCTGGAACCGCGATAGCACTAACATTTACAGTGTGAATATCTTCAACAGCTGATTCTACAACGATCTCACGATGAACATAGTATCGTATCATACAATGAGAATGGATAGTATTCAACTAAACCGAGTCGTGAGTAAGATCGACGCGAAAAACGATTTTATTATTAAATACAACACCGAAAGAACGTACGATAAGTCAATCGGAGTGAACCATGCTGATAATTACGATATCACCAGGAACGAAAATAAGGCGATTATCGATATTGAAAATTTTTATCACGGTGACGACCCACCGTTTAGTCGGGATGATACTAAATACAATCTTTCGAATTGCGCTGTTCCGTGCAATGGCTGCTTCGATGATCAGAGTGATATGTGTATTGATTGTCAAACAAATTTTATTTTGACAAATCGTAAATGTGAAAATGTAACTGGTTATTACTTCAAGACACCGATGATTGGGAGTGATAACTCGGTACCGATCGAGTTTAATTACGATTTCTCGACGTATAATGAAATAACGATTACATTTCATATGAAATTTATGGGAACGGTTACCCGGGAAGGTGTGGTACCGCTCGTATATTTTTATAACCAAGATAATTATTTAGCATGGGATAATAAGGATAATTCAATGATAATTGTATATGATACCGATAAAATCGCGTTTACATATAAAGATAGCCGTGTTTGCATAGGGAAGTGGTCATGATTTACGATATCAATATACAAATCAAGTTATCAAGGTATCTTCCCAAATATGATCCAATTTACTGTTGATCAAACATCCGTGACCGCTATGGAAGGGTTAAAACACACAAATGAAATCAATTTCAACAAGTTGAAACTTTCCGGGGAGATCAGCGCATTGTATTATGATATTCGCGTATACAATAAATTTTATATCGGAGGCTACGCAATCGCCCAAGACTCGAACTATTCATGACATCCGTATTTAGTAAAGCAATATTTACTTAAATCAATCGGTAATGATAATAACTGTTTATCTAGTAGTGATGTCAGCACGACCCTCGGTACTGGGTATTGTAAGGGAGATAATAATGTGTTCGATAATATAAATTTCACTTGCCCTACGGTTCCGGAACAATTCAGGGTAATTGATGTAATAAATAATTCACATGAATGCAATCAATGCGATACTGTTTACTGTAACACGAAATGCTACAGGAGCGATAAATACGGGTGTATGTGTAGCTATGATAGTAATTGATATTGGATAAGAAATAACAGCGGCAGTGAGAACGAGGAAACTGATAATAACTATTACTGTGAAAGAATTGATTCTTTTAACCTTGCAGAGTTTGGTTCATTAACCATAAATAACATTTCTATTGCGAGCCCTATGTCGTATCTACTTGAAGTATGGGTTTTCTTATCATCGTATATTGAAGGAAATCTACAGGGAATGGATATCATATGGAATAGTTTTACGAGGATTGAAGTTAAATATTCTTTGGTGACGGGGTTGAAAATAAGATGCTACCCCTATGCTGAATCAAACAATTGAAACGCTTATACAACATACGTTGAAGACGATAGTGCGACTATAAATCAATGGGTATTCATTCGTTGCACTGTTGATAAGGAGCTTCGGAGTTTGAATTTAAACGGTAAAATAATAAACTACCCGGATCTACCTAATCAACCTTCATCTGGACGAACAACTTTAGTTTTAAAGGACAAGGATACCAGTAATAAGCCATATGGCGTGATGCTTATTCGCGAATTACGTTGATGGAATACAAAAAATACTCTTTTCTACGACACCGCACATATACACCTCGAAACGGATGGTACCTACAGCAATTTAATTCACTATTATAAAAACTACTACTCTTCGAATACGCATAATATCATAACCGATGAAATAACATCAACATCGCAAACCCTAACATCACTAATCAACCCTTATCCTTATTCATACATTGAAAACTATGAAATGTGATTACTGTGCGAAAATGGGAAGAACTATAAATACAACATAAACACAGGGAAATATGAATGCCAAACTTCGACGAGTGATGATATACTCGACGACGCTGATAAAGATGATACTGATAATTCCCCGACTGATCTCCTTGCAAAGGCATTGATGCTTTATGATATCGCTTTAAATAATTATGTAGTTCCCAATATAATTACCCAAACGACGAGTACGATAACATCAGACTGAGAATTAACTGATCCTCTTTTATCAAATCAGTATTGCTCAAACCATGGAGTCACGAGAGTAGTTGATAAAACATTAACATGCTATTGCTTCTCAGATTACTTCGGAAGGTATTGCCAATTGCAAAATGTCGATTATTCGACAATTGATAAAGTGTTCATCTCTTACTTAAACAAAGCTTTTCAAGCGTATGATAAAAATAAAAACACCCCAACAGAGTGAAATAAGGTAATTAAAGCACTTGATTATTTAATAAAAGGTTCTGGTTGATACAGTTGAGACAATACGATTGTTACACAATGAACGACCTGGATAAGAGGTATAATAGCATTTATTAATTCATGCAACATTGAAATTATTAACCTCGTGGACAGCGTTTTCACCAATAACTTCGCTTTAATGAACTATTATAAAATTGGGGTTATATTCAATAACAGTGAAAACAGTACTTCACGTAATGGAAAATTAAACGCTCTTCAATGAGAGATTTTCCAAGAAAACTCCAAGATATTAAAGCAATTCCTAGTCGTGCTTACCTCTTATTGTTTTGAACGTACGAGTGCATCGAATATTCACTTCAACTATAAAACAGAGAATTTAAACGTTGATCTCATTAGGTTAACAAACGCATTTGACCTTGGGACATATATCAAAGCCCTTAAGGAGCCGCTATTTGAGCCATATATATCAATTGATAACTGTAAAAAAAAAATCTTCAGTTCTGGTAACACTGTGAATCTCCAGTATATCACATGGTATCATCACCCATATTATTATAACAGTGATTGATTCTGGAATTACACGTCGAGTTATGTTGATATTAATTTATACAATACAGAATTATCAAAGATTACCATTGAAGGATGCGATGATGATGGTATCGTTTTCTATATGAACATGGCGAACCCTGAACTGGTGGAGATTGTGAAAAAACATAAATTACACTTTAAAAAGGAAAATGTCTATAATAGCACGGATAGAATTTTTAGTGAACCGTATTATATTGAAAGCAGTGGTAGGGTAAATAGGTCAAGTGTTCAGGAGAGAATCGATATGTTTTATTTTGAATATTGAATGGTGTTTAACACTTACAACGCGAAGGAGGATAATTATACAAGGGACGGTGTTACTTATGTCACCGCAGAAGAAGATCGAAATTACTTCATCTGCCATTCAAATCATTGAAGTGAGTTTATTTTAAATTTCGAATATAATCCAATGCCAACAAAAGTGGATGGACGTCTTTACTTTTTGAAACACTTTCGACTATTCATGTACGGGGAGAACTACAATATGAATTATGGATTTTTTATAATCATAGTAACCCTTGCGCTTTATACCGCTAACATCTTAGTATGTTACTTTAAACTCAGGTGGAAACTAAGGAAAGTAGATGGGAAACGATATAAATTAATCTACGATTTCTGAATGAAATATACTTATCCGTATGGCAATTTCGAGGGAGAGTTTTTATTCAGGCAGGATGACGGACGGAAGATATTCAACGAAAATGAGAGTGTTGAAAAAGAAGAACATGTCGTGATTAATAAAAACGTCAAAATGATTAATAATAACGTTATAATAACCCCACATGAAATAAACATCGATAAATCATCCCGAGTCCGAACGGAAGAGTCAGACAATGAACTTAAAAACAACGTCACCAGTAAGGACACGTTAAACAACACACATAAAAAAAATCGGGTGCTTAATATGATCCCGATCGAGGAGGAACCAGAACCAAATTGCAATGAATATAACAATAGCAATAGGAACAATTATGACGACGTAATCACGATTAATAAGGATAACGCGGCACAATCTAAGACAGTCATCTATGGGAATGTTAAAAGTCGTGAGAAATTCATTACATATTTCAATAAAATGACCGAGGACGTCATCAGTTTCGATGAGAATAATTTTGATATTAAAACACCAAATAATCCGATTCAAGGAACCACAACCAAGAGCCTGCACAAACGGAATTATAAAAACAACCATCAGAAATCGAAGAGTACGCATCAAAACGATGCATCGAACAATAATTTCATAACGACTAAAACTGAGGGAGAGAATGAAGAAGAAGAAGGTTATAGTAACACAAGAAATAATTTCAAGCTCCGCCATAATTGAAAAATATACAACGAAGACATGAGAACCAAAATCTTGATTGATCTTAAGGTAACACCTTTCAAATTCTTCTTAATCAACCTATTGAATCGTAATATAATTATATCCTCATTCAATGAGAACATAACCTATACAGCTATAATAAAAGCACTTTATCTCCCAATGTACCTATCAATTAACCTTTTTATTAATACCATGATATATTGATCCCAAGATAAAATGATATATTCGGAGCTATTCTCCAAACATTTACCTAAATTTATTGTTTTTGCATTACTCGCGGTGATAGTCAGTAATATGTACTTTTACATTCAAAGTATTTTTTTCAATATGAAAGGGTCAACAATCAGGGAGTGACTATATAAAATAAAAACGAGTAAAACAAAGTTCGATCATCACTATAACATGGAAATACGGTACCATAAGTTCTTTTATATTGCTGAAACAGTTTGATTTTTTTCGTTTACTTTTATGTCTTTTATTTTTAGTTTCGGACTATGTGCTGTGTACCCGGAACAAGGGAAACTGATGATGCTTAGCGTTTTATTAGGGATTGCTTTGGATATTGTATTAGACGTATTTATGGAATTCGTGATAATGGTAATCTTTATGTGTAGAGAGAATAGTATTATGGTGATAGTATTAGATCGGTTGAATAGGTGAAAGAGCTTTAAAGTGTTAGCGGCTTAAATAAAAATAAGATTTATAATTATTATTATTAGGCTTTATTATATAATTATTATAAAATAAAGTTATAATACTGGAAAAAATAGAAATAAATTATATTGTATATGTGTAGTTCAGTTTGATGTTACTTATTACCGAATAGTTTTGATTGTACTTGCGAGCAAAAGGTTTTAAATTCATCTGGTTTTATTTGAACGTTATCCCGTTGTTTCACCTGTGAACGAACTGATTGTATTTTGCTGTTTCTTGTGTATTTTTTATTCCTATCCTCAAACTTTGTTATGAAGGTACGCTGATTACGTTTGGTTGAAGCGTCCTTTGAGTAGGTGAAAGAGATCTCTTCGTCATCGAAATTAACATTTGAATAGAGTTTTGAATTTGAAGTATCTATATTGATTTGTTGATTTGTTTCTGTGTTGAAGTTAATGATACTGCTATTACTAATTGCTTCCGCATTATTAAATGCGCTAACATCGCTAATAACGGATTCACTATTCGATCTAATCTTATCATTATTCATTTTGTTCTTATTTTGCACCTTTACAGGCTTACAATGTCACTCTTTGATTATATTAACGAACTTCGGGTTTAATCTTAACTTTTCTTTTATTTTCCATATATTAAACTTATGTTTAACGCACAACGGTTTATTTAATAATATCCTATTACTTGTCGCTGTGGTTTCTACTGAAACTTTCGCTGTTGTTGAATCTTGTTCACACGATCCATTTGAGTATCAATGTTTGAATTTTTGTTCTCGTAAATCTTTCGAATTGATTTCCCTTTTATTATTACTTCACTTCTTTTGCAAGTCTTTAATATAAAAGCTATTGTTAATCTTGTTGATTTTCAAGAAATGATTTGATTTTACTTTATTAAAGGATAAGGAAATATTCCTTGTTTTCGTTTTCTCCTTCGGATAATTATTAGTTGAGAGAGTGTTCAAAGCTAAACATTCAGTTCAATTCGTTGAAATATTTCACGACATATTCTTTGAGTATATTTCTCTTAGTCCGTTTTTGGAGCTGCTCTTTTTGTAGGCTTTATTAAGTGATTTGTTATTTATGTAATAAGAAATGTTTGAGTAAATGTTGCATGATTTTTTTGGATTGTGCTTTTGTTTTCAAATTTTGTTTTGGAGCATTTTTTTTAATTGAATAATTATGTAAATATATTATATTATGGTATGTTACTATTGTAATAAGTATAACTAATTATGTGAGAGAACATTAAATTATTATCGGGATATTATCTTTCAGGATGAGAGAATTGAGTGATGTTTGCGGTCTTGTTTTACATTCACTTTTGGAAGGTGTTAGAATTGATGATCGTTTTAATTTGGAGATAAATATTTGGTAAGTAATGACGATACTTATGATTATTCATATTGCTGAGATAACATGCTCATAATGGAAATTTGAGTGGAAAAATTGAGGTTAGTGATAGGGATATTTTGGATCATCCTTGGTTATTTTCAGTTTTTTAATGATTGAGCAACATTTAAGGGCTATTCATATGATATTCCTGCATTTATAATTTATAACAAGATTTCATACGTTTATACAATGATTTTTATACAATAATTTGACTTAAAAAAAACGAAATATGTTACTTTCATAAATAAAAAATATAGTTTTATATCAATTTCTATTTTTATCCTTTCTTATATTAAATACCCCTCAATCAATATTTGGTGGAACCTCCTCTCATTATTGATATATTAATAATTTCTCAATTAATAATTCTAAATAAAATGAGCACTAGGGTTTCCAACAGATACAAAGACAGCTACTCATGAGAGCAAAGGAAAAAAGAATATACGAAAATAAAAGAAATATACCCTGATCGTATTCCAATAATATGCGAAAAGGATAAGAACAGTGACTTATGTCAAATCCGTAAAACAAAATACTTACCTCCCCCAGATATGACAGTAAATGAATTGATCTATATCTTACGCCAAAAAATCAAATTAGATAATGGAGAAGCTTGATTCTTACTAGCAGATGAGCAATATGCGATTACCGGAAATCAAACAATAAGTGAGATATATGGCAAGCACCGCTGCGAAGAAGATAACTTTTTATATATTGTATATTCGAGTCAACAATTCTCAGGAGGATCGTTATAAGTATTAGTATTCATAGTATTTGTTTATATATATACATATATATACATATATTAAACTCTAATATTATTGAAAATCAAATTCAACTTTATATTTCTTTAAGGTGTTTAAAGAGAAATGAAAGAATATTTATTGTTTTGTAGTTATAATTTTTGGTTTAGTTGAGAATAATAAGGATTTAATTAATTTCAAAATAATTAATTAGCTATCTTAGCTATATTTTACAATCAAATGATGGAATGATTATAAAAATAAAGATATATTTAATTATAGATGGGGATTGGGGATTGGGGATT
>JAWNBB010014479.1:0-11719 GCA_036325645.1 Balantidium ctenopharyngodoni
AATCCCCAATCCCCAATCCCCACTATAGATTTCATTTTTGAGTCTTCAAATTTGTCTAATCTCTCTAAATTATTTTTATAATATCAAATAGCTTTACTTATTGACTGACATTATTAGTTTCTTAATAATTGTATTATATCAAATCCCAAATATAAGAAATATAAAGGGATTTAAGTGGACTTTTACTAGCATTGGAAAAGAAAAAAAATATATGAATATATGTATTCCAAAGTCAGGGAGGTTAAGAAGAAAATCAAGAGACACTAACAAGGGAATAAAGATATGGAATTGGACAAGAATTAAGTGTCTGAGTTAGATATTTTAATTTGATACATACAATATAATATGGGGAGACTAAATTGAAGATGATCTGTGTACCTGAAGAACAATAAAAGATGGAGTTTATTTACCCATTAATTAACTCCCATTGATAGGATATATTTTGATTTTATGAAAGAGCTCTCAATCACCGGTAATCATACCTAGGGTCTAAGGATTATATAGTTTTTTAATATTATCAGAAAATATAAAACAATTATATCAAATTATACTTGCTAAGATTTTTAATTCACTTAAACTAATATATTATTACAAAAATAATTCGTTCATTATTTAGAGAGCCTACTTTTCCTATTTGGGTTTTCTGAACCACAACTCCAAAGAGATCTCGACTCATTTTCACTTTTTTTTTTGTTTTCTTTCGCTTTTCGTTTTTCAGCCTCAATGATTCAATCTTGTCATTTTCTTGATTTTATTTTTCTCAACAGCGTTGACTGCGTGTCTTCGGAAGAAGAGTATTTATTCTTTATTGCTGATACCTTCGATATTTGAATATCGTTAATAATACCGCCATAACCCTTTTCCATAACTTTATTACTGTTCTTACTTCGTTGTGCTGGATTAGGGTTATTGTTTTGATCATTATCAATTAAACTCTTATTCAACGAATCGTTTAATCAAGTACTATCGTTATTCATATTTTCTATAACATTTTTTTTCGCTCGATTTCATTGCATTTCAATCATACTCCATTGTTGTTTATCCTCCTTTTTAATCACTTGCTTAAACTTATCAAGGTGACTTAAATACGGTTGTCCGTTATTCCATACTGCTCTTCCTCGGTTATCTTTGCCAATTAAAAATAATTTCATTTTTTCAATACGGTTCGGGATTTTTCACTTGTTGTCCAAGAGCTTCTTCGCTAACTCCTCTGAAAACATACTATTGTTTTCGAGAGAATAATGAGTATTATTGACTATTTCACCGTTCTTCATTCAATTTGAGAATCATTTCAAGTCTTCACATTTCACCATTTTCGATGTCAATGAATAACATTCTTCTTTTTTCTCCACTTTTGCTCCTTCGAATAATTTTGCTTTTCTTTGCCTTTGATAGTAGATTTGTGAATAAGAATGTCACATTTTCATACCTTCGTTATAATCAGTAATATCGAAATCTGTGTGCAACGATCCATACTTCGTTACTTTCCGTTCCTTGAATCAAAAGGCTTTAACTATTAAAAATAAATAAAACTTTTTCAGATTATATTTTCAACCAAGGCATCTTTCAATGTTTTCATCGGTATTACTTGGACAGTTTTTAATGTTGACATATATATTTAAAGCGTTATTTTTTCACTTATCGAAATAATACGGTAAAAGAGCGATTGGTTGCAAATATTCAAATTCTTTAATAATTGCATTCAATTCCTCTTCATTTTCATGAACTTCGTTGAATGTATCAGGGTTTGATAAACTATTGATAGTATTGATATTTTTTTCGTAATTAAGACCGAGCAGAAATTCTAACTTGTTGTTAACAAAGTTTTTTATATTACTATAACCATTAACATATCTGCAGACAATAGAGAAAATTTGCTTTTCTAGTAATTTTACCAATGATGTCTGCCGAGATCTGTTGCTTGTGGAAATGTAATTATATAGTCAGAGATTCTCACCGTCTTCTCTGGCAAGTGTATTTTTAACGTATTTTTCGAATATTCATCTTGAACTGTTTAATATCGACACTAATGGATCTGGGTTTCAATTTGAGTTTGGTAGTTTTTCCACGATTTTCCACGAATAGACAATTAAATGACTTCCAATTGCCGTATCTTTCTCTTCTTCAAATATATATTTCATACCGAATGTTAGTAAATAATTAAAGAATTTATTCGCATGCTTTTTAAGATAATTCACCAGTTCTTCCGATTCAAATCAAGGAATAATATGCGTGATTTCATTTTTTGTTCCAGGAACAGTTAAAGTCCTTCCTTGCTTCTCTTCTTCATTGATATCCGATAAACAGGCATAAGTGTCCAAATAAATATTGTTATAGCAACATACTATATCCTTAGGCTCTAACGGGTTATTGTTGATATTTTCATTTCAAGATTTAATTTTTTGATTCCTTCCTTTTTTGTCACCGTCTAAAAACGTTTTGATGTGCTGACTGTTAATTGAAATCCCGTTCTTTGGGTTCTGAAATAGTTCACCATTTGATTTTATATTTCAATTACAGGCAATCCCAACGAAATTTCATAAACGAAATGCATCATCTTCTTCGATTCATTTCTTTAATTTCTTTCCTCGTACTCATTCTTTTAGCGTGCGAATACCTTCTCAAGTGGATTGACCGGAATAAAAGCTTTTTTGATTCTTACTATCATCTCAATGATTTAATAAATCTGCATTATCTGATAATGCGATTATCTCTTTGATAATAGGAGAATCGCCTTTATATTGGTCTTCTTTTTCGGCGTTAATTATATTATGTAACTCCATTGGTTTGTCCTTGTTATAGTCTGTGTTTTGAACTTGGTTTAAACGTTCAGATATGAAGATTTTATATTTTACTTTAAATTTTGTTATTTTTTTAAATCTATTGTTAATTGAGTTGATTGGAACAAGCTGTTCTTTGTTGTTGAGAAGGTTTTGACTATTTCTCAGATTTTCGATATTTGAGGACTCCTCATCTTTTTCAAGGATTTTCGTTTCGAGCTCATTGAAAAAGTTAGTCATTTTTTCAATCGTTTTTTTCGATTCTTCCGAATCAACTACTTTTAGCACTTTTGCTTTTTGTATTGCCTTATCAGTGACTTCGCTTAGTATTTCCTGATAGTTTTCTAGATTTAATTCTTCTTTTTGAATTGGTTGTATTGGAACAAGTTCTTCTTCTTTTTTATCCTTATTGTCATTGATATAAAACTCGCACATTCTTTCAAGCCAGATTACGTTTTTCCCGGGTTGTAAATATACTTTATTTGTAGGAAGTGTCCAAGGATCAGGTTTTATATTGCATTCTTTACTTTCAATTGCAACACCGGCGGAACGAACTTCATCTTTAAATAAGGAAATCATTTTTTCAACGAATATTGAATCATTATCTTCCACCCTGATTTCCTTAACTTCTACTCAGTTTTCGTTTAATTGTCAAAAGCACGACAAAGCCCTTGTATCTGGAATTGCCCAGGAAGAGCTTAAATACCGAATAGCCTGGGCGTTTATTTTGTATTTCCCTTTGACTTTTTTTAATAAATTGTCTGATGCTCTTAGTGTCTTATCAATATCATTTTCATTTATTATTCCATCAGAAAGAAAAAGTCAACGGAAATAATCACCTTCTTGATAAGATGTTATAATTTCTTCAAGCATAAGTGCTACGGGACTTAATATGGTATCGCCTTCTGCTTTCAGTTTTGACTGAGGAAATTCTGTTATCTTTAGTTTATAACTTCTTGTAGATGATTCAAATGTAATCAAATATACTTCCTCGTCCTTGGAATATCCCATTTTCGAGAAGAATTCCGGGAGAACTTTTGTTACAATCCGGTTCACTGATGTTGACATTGATCCTGATTGATCAAGGACTATTATCATTGGTGGAGTTTTAGTTATATTA
This sequence comes from Balantidium ctenopharyngodoni, assembly GCA_036325645.1. Taxonomy (NCBI): domain Eukaryota; phylum Ciliophora; class Litostomatea; order Vestibuliferida; family Balantidiidae; genus Balantidium; species Balantidium ctenopharyngodoni. The sequence goes on from JAWNBB010014479.1 coordinate 3,901, forward strand.
TTCACATTTTCTTTTTGGATTTCTACTTGAACTTCCGCTACGTATTTGTTGTCTGGAAGTAGATGCGTCACCATGTTCATTGGGATGTTTCATTTATATTCCATTGAATATTATAATTTTTAATTTAAATATGCTTTATTTGGTAAAAAAGTTTCAGTGTAGGGGCAACACTATTTGATTGTAGAATCTATTTTATGGTATATAAATAATACGGAAGAAGGTTGAAAAAAGCTTAAAAAAAGGAGTGTTAAATAATTAGTTTATGGTTATTATTATATATATTTAATAATATGTATTGTATTTGATGTTTTAACTACAAGACTCCTATACGCTAAATTTGAGATTCACTTAGTAATTATTAATAAATAAAGTCTTTTCCTTTTTGTTTTGTAAATAATAATTGAATCACATTAAGATATATCTAAATTGACTTGTCTTCTTTTTCGTTTTGAGCAATAATTCATCTCCTGTTATCTTTTTTGGATAGTTTCATCAATTAAATCCGAATTTCTTCATAGCTTCCCTAAAAAAATGATGCCAAAAATGTATTTGCATTTTTTCCACTTCGTTTACCTCGAGATTTGAACTTGTGACTTTTATGTACAGAATTATACCTGAACATACCATTAACATGATAAGTTAACAAACCATACTTGTTTTAGTACTATTAAATACAGACAAATATTCTTTGAATTCAACAAATACTCCAATAGCTTCCTCCATATTCATCTATTTCCTCATTTCTTTATCAAACCATCTCCTACTAGTAATAGTAAAATAAATTTTGTAATGTTGGCACAATAATATCTTTTAAATATTTCATTCTTATGCAATATATTTTATTTACATGAATAACACTCGACACTCTAAAACAAATAAAAAGAATAATATATATCTCAGGTTTATCTTATTTAAATTTCACGAATAAATTTTTATAATACATTTTTTTAATCCGCTGCTGAATACTTTGCATTGCCTTTGAATATTCAGTATTGCCACGGTTAGTTTTTCCTCCACAACAATAGCTATTAACAACGTGATGACAATATTGTGTTTTCTTTTCAATAGGTTGCTTTCGATAAGTTCAATTTTCTGAAGGGTATTTCATACCCGTCATAATTACGCTATGTTTAATCGGATTATTATGTGCATTTGATATCCGATTCGTTTCTGTTCAAGTTGATCGGTATGAAATATCTTGAATTTCTGAATTCTTTGCTTTAGTCCCAATTCAACTTGGGTTCATAAAGTTATGTATTGGTTTAACTCTGGAATTAATTGTATTATATTTAGCGTTTGTTATATGTTTATGTTTCATGTCAGGCATAGTAATCATATCAAATCAAAGTAATTCTTTTCTTTTCCTATCTGTTTTATTCGCCGTTGAATATAGATTTTGTTCGGAAATCTGTAGCTTGGAAGAGTTGAATTTTTTGCGAATGGTGCTTAAAACTAGGTTCGTTGAAAAAATATTTCAATTAATATTTGTTGTTTTGTTATGGGCATGAGTATATTTTGGAATATTAGAATGTTTGTTTGAATTCGATGTGGCTGTTGAAGTAGATGCTTTCGATATTTGATATCGAACCGGCGGATTCATGGGTTTTGCTCAACGAGACATTCTTATATTTTTTTTTTTTGATTTCCGTACTTGGTTATTCGACTTATGTCAGGGTGAAGAGTTAAAAGAATATCGATTTGTGTGGTTCGAATGATTAGATTCGTTGATGATGTTGTTTAATAATCAAGAATTAACATTAGGTTTCTTATTCTTTGGAGGAATTCCCTTTGTGTTATAATTGATTTTTTCTTTTGGCTTATTGTCCTGCTTTGTCTTCATTTGCGTTAATAACGATGATATCGGCTCAGTTGAAATCGAAATGTATTTGTTATCGTTTTCGTTGATTAAATTTAATTGCTTATCTTCATTAACCTTTCGAATTTGTCGTCTTTCATTTGGTTCTGTTGACAGTATCATATTGTCAATGTCTATGGATAGGTCATTATCACTGTCTTTTTTGGTTTGTTTTTGGTTATATTTCGGTAAATCATTTGCATTTTCCTTATTAACACTTACTTTTTTATGACCTTTAACTCCGGTATCTCGAACATCGTTATTATCCAAGTCCAAGTTATACATGCCCTGAGGTTTGTCCCGCTTAATATCTGTTTTGTGATGCTTATGTGTCTTTATTCACTCTGTTTCATCAGAATTAGAATTAGAATTGTTCAGTTCAATAATCGAAAACTGTTGATTAAACAATTCTTCACCTTTTTTAAAGAAAGGGTGCAGTTTTATTTCAGGAATTGTTATTCGTTTATAAGGGTCAGTAACACATATTCGCCTAATTCAATCCTTGGCTGACGATGATAAATGCCTTGGGAAATCTAATTGACATTTTCATATTTTCTTAAATAATATTTCATTATCCTTATCTTCAAAGGGTAGATATCCGCATACCATGGCGAATAAAATTATCCCGCTACTCCAAACGTCAATACGAAAGCCGTTGTATTTTTTACCACTTACCATTTCTGGAGAGGCGTAGCAAGGAGATCCACAAGGTGTCGTCAGAAATTTCTTATCAAAATAGTTACTTCAACCAAAATCGATTATTTTAAGTATATTATTATCAGATAAAAGTAGGTTTTCCGGCTTTCAATCCCTATGCACTATACCGTTCTTATGGATATACTCTAGTCCGTTTATTCATTGAAAGTAAAAGAAACTTGCTTCTTCCTCCGTTAGTCGCCTCTTTTTCACTATGTAATTAAATAGTTCACCATTACCACAATATTCCATTACAATATAGTATGTTTTCTGATCTTCGAATATTTCTGTTACTAAAATCACATTGAAATGTTTGAAAATGCGGATCATTTCAAGTTCTCTTTCAACACGGACGTAGTCGTCCTTTTCGATTATTTTTGATTTTTCAAGTATTTTGATTGCAACTTTTTCGTTTGTTGGAAGATGGATACCAAGACGGACTTTGCCAAATGTTCCCTGGCCAATGGTGTTTTTAATCAAATAATGGTTAATTTCGAAATGTTTCTCACCCGAGGATTTCTCTCGGGGTTTTAAGGATTTGTTTGTTTGAGTAGTGCTCATGTTTATAATATTGATTCAATTATTTTATCATTATTATAGAATTAATGATTTAATCGTCATTGTTTATAGTTTATTGGGTATTTTTTATAAAAAAAGCAAATGTGCATAATAAGGGAGAAATAGAATATATATACATGAAGCTAAAAATCTCTAAATAGATTATTAATGATTAAGAAAGGAATCCAAGATAAGGAAGGAAGGGATTCACAACTGGTAATATCAAAGAGAGTTGCGCATTATAATAACAATGTTAAGTGTATCTAAAAAATATGATGAATCAAGAACAACATTAAAATTTCACGTGACTTTAATTATTGGAAAAACCGAAGGAATAAAAAATAATGAGAATAAATAAGGAATAATCCTAATCAGGACGGTAAAACAATGATATTTAAATATATTGTTATTGTTATTTATGATTATATTACTATTTAAACTATCTTGAAAACTGTTTCTCAATAGTAACGCTTCTAGATATGATAAAAATGTTCTACTTTGCTCCTTATAAGTTGATAATCAACCAACTCTCAAAACTCGAATTTACCATTCTCACCGATATTTGAATGGGTTCAAGTTTATCCATGAATCCTTAGGAATGATTTGTTCTATCCAATAATGTTGACAAAAATTGATCCCTTGTAGCAATTCTCCATTGGTTTTGTATTAGCAAGGGTGATAATAAACAGTCAATTCCCTTTTAATAGGAGTATCCTGGTTTATTTGTTTTTCGATAAGATTTGTTGAACGTTTCCACTCATTAATGACTTTTTTCCTAAGTTCGTATATGGCTCTGGACCTGGGTATTTTGCGACTATTTTATAATTGAATATAAAGTGTAAACCTGTTTGATTTGTTTCAACGCGATATTTTTCGAGGTAATCGGTGAGTTTTATGTTGGATTGTGATTTGGTTTTTCTGATTTTTGGTTATGAATTAGATAAGTAATTTTGCCTCATTTTCGTTGTTCAACAGTTCTTTTTTATATGACCGTTTTGGGAGCAGGATAACATATTATTTTATGGCATACTGCTTGTTTGTGGTTTGCCTCTCCACATCACCAACAATTTCAGACTTTTTTGGCTATTTCCCATAAGTTATACTCTTGATTTCTGTTCCTGTCCCTTAATTTCCCAAAAGGTATCCATATCTGATTTCCTTAGGTGAGTTTTGCTTTCAATTTGTTGTTTTTAATTATGTTCTGTTTACTTTTGGAGTCTCTTGGCTCCTATCCTGTTTTTTATTTATTAAAATATATGTTTATCAAGAGTACCTTCCAAAATTGAAGAACAACAAAAGATCAGATATGAAAGAAACAGAAAAGGGCAAAAACTTGAAATCTGATTAGTAAAATACAAGTGGGATAATTCCTGTCCACACGAATCCAAAATTAACAAGTAGATCATCAACTACTTCGTGTCAGTCTCTGTTCCAGAGACGATAATAGCCTAATCAAATAATTCTATCGATGAACAATATGAATCAAGCGAATTACATGAACCAATGTGAAAAATTGCTCATACCATTGAGATTTAGAAAGATAATGATTTAATGTAAATTCTTATATTATTAAATCGAATATTATTATGGAATTATATTTTTACTGTTTGATTTATTTGATAAATCATAGTTAGGACTAGAAGAAACATAAAAACAATCTAAATATCTTTTTTTTATCCATTACCACTTAATTTCCTTCTTTAACACTATTCTAATTTATTCTCAATTTTCATTCCTTTATTAATTGATTTTAGTTTTTTTATAATTAACCTCTTCTTTCTGATACAATTGGCATTATAATGAAGCACATATATAACATAATTGATTATTATAGATTATTAATAAATTTCAAATAAAAATGATATTCGATGAACAAAAATTTTGCTCCCTCCTAAGAACTATCGATTTAACGAGCATGAAAATAAAACGTAAGCAATCATTATAATCAAACCAATAAAACATGTCATTATTGAATAATATAGAAATATCAAATTATATTATTTACTTTCAGGACAATTTCCGCACAATACTAGAAACATATAAAACCTATTTTGAAGATTCAAAATCTGGCCATGTTCGTCTGGCGTTAATATACTTAGCTCACGACGTAATAGAACAAACCGGACAAAAAAAGAAAACATACATTGTCGCGTTTGGTGACTGATTCTTGGATCTTTTCCCTCTACTCGTTGAATCAATTTCCGATATCGTCATATGAAATAATTGAATCAAACTCTGTCAATTGTGGCAAAGCAAAATGTATTACTCTTATGCTTTCATTACTTTTCTCATTGAAAAAATAAATACGCAAAAGGAGGAGGTTTACAAACAAGACCCAAAATGAAAACTAATCGAAAGCAATGAGAAGGAGGAATGAAACTTAATAACAAAAGATCATTTAACTAATACGAATTTAGAGCTTGATATCGAGGAAAGGAATATTAAAGGCATTTACGAAAATTTCAATTTTGAGAAATTGAACAATATAATATGATCCTCTAATTATAGCAACGCTACCAATAATGGCATTGTTCAAGAATATGAAGAACGGATACGAAATCTGAGAAACATAATAATAAATGATTGAATCAAAAGAGAGAGCTATATTGTGGATTGAAGTACAAGATGATTGAAAGAGAAAGAAATATTATTTAACATAGATAAGAATAATTAAATACAAATAATAAAACTTCAATGTTGATTGTTACCCTACTTTAATATATTTGTAATTTTATCTTTTTAAGACTTTCCAGTTGGTTTTAATATGAATTAATATTAATAAAATCAGGCTTTATATTATATGTTGATGAGTTTATTTAAAACAATATTGTTTATTATATAATACCCAATAGTTAATTATATTTAAGTAATTCCATTTTAATTATTCCATATAATTTCTTCATTTACATTAACTCAATTCATTGCTCCCGTGTTAGAAACAATGAATTTACCATTAATAATACCTTTTTTCTTTACTGTTCGTTCCCAGATTGTTTTCCCATTTCCTACTAATCTAATATGACCATCACTAAGAATATCAATTCTATATGGTCCGTTTCCTTTATTTTTCGTGCTGCGTCTCCAGATTTCTTTGTTTTTTTCAGCTCCAAATTTACTTCCGTCTTTATAAAGAACAAAAGATCCGTCTTGTTGAACAACGCAATAATATTCACCATTATCACTGTAATATCTTTTTTCCTCGAGTAGAGTAATGATTAAATTGCTCCCATTTCCGCTGTCATCATATAGGACTCTTCCGTAAAAATCTGTGATGAAAAATTCACCTATATTGGTCACCGAAATCGAATAAGGCGGAATGACTTCAGTCCGATTATTTGAACTAAGATACCTCGTCTCGTTTTCCCCATTAGATAACAAAAGATTACCTTCAGAATTTATTTTGAGAACTGTTTTACGACCTTGCTTTGTTTTCTTTCCGAGTAAACGTCCGTATTCGGTCACATTTGCTATCATTGATTGATTCTTGAAATCAAATTCGGTCTTTCCAACAAAAAGTTGACCGGTTTGTGGAAGAATTATCGCCTTGAATTGTCTGTTTGGAGAATATATTACTCCTTTTGTGTCGATGAGAGTAAAGTCTTGATTTAATCCGTCAAACCCAGGAACATCGAAAAATAATTTCTGCTCGCTTCCTTCAGTTCAGCTTAATGGAAGTGTATTTATTTGATTCATAAATTCATTGTAGCCAAAACCTCGAAGAGTATTCGAAATAATTTCAACTTCGAGAGGATTAAGTCCTCGTTGTACGGAAACTGTACTTTCTATTAATTCCTTTTTCCCGAACCATTTGCGTTTTCATTGGGTTGTAGTAATAAAATCGTATTTTGAGACAATATCCCCTGTTACGGTTGTGTGCATGTATGCAAGATTAACTGTGCTCTCTGTTCTAGAAGCGGCACCCAAATATTCTATAATTGTTCCCGCATTTGGTGTGAGAATGACCGAGAAGGATTGAAGCGTCATGGTCTCAGTGAAGACTATCGCATAAAACCTTTCATAAACTTCATTTGGTAAATTATACTTTTCCTTCAGCATGCTGATGGTTTCAACCTCAAAGTTTTCCGCAACCAATTTTGTATTTGCCCTCATATTGGTGATATGGTCTTGATATCCAATTGGAACTGTGGTCGCAAGTTTTTGAGTTTCTTTGCGGAGAAGATTAACCAGCTCTTGTTTGCTACATAAACTGTAAGATAAGCATGCTAGTATCAGCAAGATTTGGGTTTTAAGCATTAATATAATATTCGAATTACTTAAGGTTTATTAATCGAAAATGAAGATATTTAAATATTTAACACTCTCTTATTTATCTTGTTTATTATTTATCTTTTTTAAATCTTTATTATTCTTTTGCCTTCCATCAAAAAGGGGCAAATTATTGTTGTAAATATATTTGGATTGTTTTGGAAATCTTTTACTTCACATATGAATATCCTTGGATTTCATTGGAGAAGAAAAAGATTATTGTGTGAGAGATTAGAGATAATATGAAGAAAAAAAACAAAATCAAAAATTCTAATGTTATCATTAATTGTTTATTATTTGTTATTTAATGTTTATTTAGAAAACTAGGAGCATATATTTTAATAATAAGATTAAACATTAATTATATAATAGTTAAAATTATTATGTTTATGTATTGTTTCGGCATTTGAGGGGATTGGGCCCAATCCCCAATCCCCAATCCCC
>JAWNBB010014505.1:0-10816 GCA_036325645.1 Balantidium ctenopharyngodoni
GGGGATTGGGGATTGGGGATTGGGCCCAATCCCCAATCCCCAATCCCCAATCCCCAATCCCCAATCCAAAAACTTTTCATTTTTCCTTAATAACTAGTAGAATACTTATCAAAATTACAATAACAATTAACATAAACATGAACATCAAACAATGTATATTATTTTTTCAAATTTTAAATAATTAAAAACATTAAACTTATAAATCCTATATAAAGCAATTGATTTTTATTTACTAACCGAGCAGTCATTTGACCACAATTATTATACGGATAAACTTCTATTCATTTATATACATATATCCCTTATTCAAATTGAACCAACTATTTTATCTTCTTTATAAATAATAATATATCTTATAATTATTATTGTTAATCTACTTCATAAAATCCTTATCTAAACCACTTAAAAGTGGGTTAACTTTATTCCGTCACTATTCGTTCTAATTATTCCACTTATTAAACCCCTTATTAAATCGATCAACATAACCCGCTCACACACTACTATTCCCCCTTCTCAACGCTCCTTCATTTCCTCGATTATAATACCCATTGCCATCCCGATTTAAATAAATATTATCACTACTTCTATCTCATTTTCCGTTGCTATAGTTATTATCCGTAGTGATTTTATCAATATACCTCATATACGGATTATTCCCACTTTCTCTTTGGTTCTCTGCTTGAATCAACCTATTTGCTTGGAAATAATTCACCTCATTAAACTGGACAAACTTTTTGATATAGGTTCTCACATCATACACCTTCGAAAGAAAAGTTCAAATCGGGACCATTTTATACAATTCCTTGTCATTCATATCGTCATGCCATGTTACAATAGGTATACCGTTATCAGTGTTAAATGAATAGCTGATCGGATTGTTGTCGAGCAATATTATGTCCTTTAAATCTTTATATAATATGCTTCAGTTTTTAACGTACATTCCTCGGTTGTTTTGGCAGTCTTGTCTGAATAAACGAAGCGTAAATAGTGTATTCGAAGGATCAAGACGGTCTAAAAGAGGATTTGCGTATTCGGGAATTGAGGCGGTGAAGATTGCTAAAATGTATACTTTGGATAGGGCAGAGAGAAAATATTGAACGTGTGGACGAATTAAAACATATACTGTATAAGGCATGTTGTTAACATTGATTGTGAAAATAATATCATATTTTTTATTGGGTAATGGTGTAAAAGAAGAGTGAACAAGGGTTTCATCTCAATCTCAAACGAGCAATTTTTTTTTTGTATGATTAATGCCATCAGAAGGCACAACCGAAGACATCGAGTACTCGATTCCAGGATGATTTGAAGTTTTATATTGTTGATTTTGGTTTGTATATTGTTTTTCTTGGCGAAAAGGCATATATATCGAGGTGTCACTGTAATAATTATTATTAGTATTAGTAGTAATTGTACTAGTATTACTATTAACTCACGAATAATCTGCAGGACTTAATATTTGATTTTGAAGTAAATTATTATTCTTTTCCACTGGCTTTGGGTATTCATTTGTTGGCAGGATTTTATATTTTTTATTAGTATTCGTACTATAATAATTATTATTATTTTTATTATTGTTATTTCCCAATCCGTCTTCCACACTGTATCTATTCGTACTTACATTATTAAAAGAATAAGGATTACATTGATTTGGCTTTTTATTCGAAACGTAATAATGATAATTGTTATTATTATTCTCTCGATTATACCTATTCAATTTCCCAGCGTCGTGATTATTCGAATTTCATCTAAAACTATTGTTCTTTGATCACCTGTTATAGTTATCCTCGTAAACGCTGCCGTGATGATTATCCGATATATTATATTCAGGTGTATTTCAATAATTACTAATATTATTACGATATCCTTGTTTTCTCAGGGAATAAACCTGCGGCGCAGGAGAAGTCGAATAATGATAATACGGTGTATTCATTACATTCATATCATTTGCGGATTTAGTCTCTGTTCAGTTACTCATTTTATTATCACTGTTTACTTTATCTTTTTATTATTATTGTTATATTTTTATACATTAACCGACAATGAGTATTTGCAAAGTTCATAAGGATCCGAACATGATTTTATTTTTATCGGAATCACTTGATAGATTACCAGTGATAAACACCAAAAATAAATATGTGAATTTCGAAAAAAAGTTTAACGATTGTTGTGATAGAATTGATTGTTTAATAAATGATAATCCTTATTTCACTAATCATCTTCCTTCGGAATGAAAGAACAAAAAAACTCAGTTGCGTAAGCAATTAAAAAAACAAAAGAATATTATGAGTAAGGATGCCTTAAAGAACTTCGGTAAGAAAATCAACTCAACGAAACCGTGACAACAGTTGATTAAAGAAGGTAATTTAGATTATTCACATGATTTCAATATTAACATCAGCGACGAGAACAATTGTAAAGAACTTCCGAGTGACATGATCAGCGAAAGAACGAGACACAGAATGTCGTCGAGGAATAGTCAAAGTGCTGCCAATATTTTCAGTACTTCAATTAAAATGAATAAATCTACCTCGATCAATGAGTATTTCAACGGGGGGAAAGAAGAGAAAAAAGCAAGTGGGTTTCTATCGACAAAGAATAATTGAAACGGAAGACGATTTTCAATACCAAAGAATCTGGTGTCGATTGTAAGTCCATCGGAAAAATCAGAAAAAGAATGATACGACGCGATTGAGAAAAATAAAAAACGACTAAACTCTCCAAGAACCAGACACAAAGAACACTTGGATTCAATTGAAAACAAAAAAAAGATCCCTTTAATATTAAAAGTCCATAACAAGAACCTTCAAACTTGACTCATCGATAGTAAAAACATTAAAGCAAATGATAAACGCAAGGGCGTCTTAGTCACAAACAGCAACGAGATAAACCAATTTCTCCAAGCTGTAAAAGAGAAAGAATCGAAATGCACTCCTATCAACAAAAACGAGTTCCAAAGTCCGAAAATATGAAATAAATTCTTACACCCAGGTTCAACTCTCCGTCAAATATATAGTAGATGCATTAAACAAATCCGAAACGGTGAAGAGATCGACAAGTTCATCGAACACAATAAAAAGCTTTCTCAAGAAAAAAGTTGAATCGATAATCGTAATTACATCGAGAAATGACAAAAATGAGAAGACCCTGACATATTGGAAGGAGTCGGTGATTCGCCAAAGGAAAACAACATTGCGGGTGAATGAAAAGAGAGTATTGTGAATATCAACAATGACAGAATATACAACAACAAACTCAAACACATTGATTTAGTGCCTAATATTTCATCGAATCTCGCCTTTGAAAACCGGAACTCCATAATAGGACAGCTCAATTACGATTACTCAGGAGAAAAAGATTTCTGATTCAAAGGGGATGACAACAAAAAAAGACGTTTTAACTTCAAACAGGAATATAACGGCATCGAAAACATCAACGGGAAGTTGCGTTATGATGTTGAGTTCATGATGAATAAAGCGATAAAAGATAAAAATACTTGAATAAAGCGTATTAACGATGATAAAGAAAAGTATATTAAGAACGGGTATTTTTCCTTTAGTCACAGCGATACGAATATTTTGAAAGGGGTGGAAAGATGACATGCCGGGAAGAAGTAGTTCATTTTTTGTTTTAGTAGTGAATTAAAATGTCAGGTATTCGAACATTGTATATTATATATCCTAATATTATTAGTGTTCATAGGTTATTTTATTATATCCGGACTGAGAGATCACATGAGTAATTGTATTAAAATAATTATTTATCATTTTACTTATTTTTTATTCTATTTACTTTATGGAAAGCACAGCGAAAACACCGGAAGTTGTTAACATCGACGTTGACCCAGAGAATCCAGTTAGTGAGATCGAAAGTCTTTGTATGAACTGTCATGAAACAGGAACGACAAGAATTCTTATGACGAAGATTCCGTTTTTTAAAGAGTTAATAATCATGTCATTTTCATGCCCTCATTGTGGACATCGCTCAAATGAAGTCGAACCAGCCGCAGGTCTTAGTGATACGGGTTGACATATTATTGTAACAGTGGTTAACTCTAAAGATATGAACCGGAAAGTAATAAAATCAAATTTCGCAACAATCAAAGTCGAGTGTTGCGGTTTAGAAATTCCACCGAATACACAAAAAGGAAAACTCACGACAATCGAAGGATTTTTAAGCACAACAAAAGAGCACTTTACAACAAGTCTCCAAGATGGATTATATTCGGAAATGGGAGACGAGTTCATTTCGAAAATTAAGGACTGAATACAGAAATTGACTGATACTTTAGAAGGAAAGAACTTTCCTTTCGAGTTCAGTCTTGATGATCCAAGTGGAAATAGTTTTATTGAGAACCCGTTTGCCCCTCAAACCGACCAAAATGTTAAATTAAAATACTACGAACGTACCAGAGAAATGTGTGAAAGCATCGGATATTTATATGAGAACACTGAAACAACCAAGAACGATACAACTCAGAACATCGGGGAGAAAAAAATAAAGAATCAGTTCGTGAATCCTTCCTACTACGATAAGAAAAAAGAGTTCACTGTGTATAAAGCAAATAGCGAGATATCAAATAAAATTGTCGATTTTACAAAATCAATTGATGATAACGATATCCTTTCTTTACGGGATGATACTATGAACTTCGATACCGATTGCTATTGCTGCCACAAACCAGGACAGATGCATTCATGTATTTGCACTATCCCTTATTTCAAAGAAATCGTTATAACATGCTTTAAATGTGAGTTCTGTGGATATAAAACCACAGAAGTAAAAGGTGGCGGCGGTATAAGCGAGAAAGGAATGAAACTCACATTAAACGTAGATAGCGCGAAGGATTTAAACAGAGACATATTTAAAAGTGAATCAAGTAGTATCATTATCCCTGAAATCGGATTCGAGAGTTCAGACGGTTCATTAGGGAGTATGTTTACCACAGTAGAAGGTGTTCTCGATAAAATATGAAATAATTTAGAGAACCTCCCGTTTACATATGGTGATAGCAATGACAATAAGCAAGGAATGACTGCGTTTATCTCCAAAATCAAGGACTGCCAAACATTAAAAACTAAATTCACGTTGATCATTGACGATCCTTTAGACAACTCGTTTATTTTCCCTGAAGGCGATAACCCAGAAACAGATACGAAATTGAAAAAGGAACCTTATGAAAGAACATTTGAACAGAACGAAGATTGAGGAATAAACGATATGAATGTTAATGAGAATAATTAAGTTATCGGGTCAAGGGAAAGAGCTATAGATAAACAGTGTAAATTGATAATAGACAGTCAATAGGCAATAGTTATATTAATTAACATTATTTATATTAAATCTCAAGCCTTAGTTAGGGAAAACGTCTATATTAAATACACTTTTATTATTAAAAAAAAATTAAAATGTCAACAATGACAAAATTGAGCTCGAATGCCTTTTCTGTTTTATTCTTTATTCTCTTATTTTTAACACTTACCACGACCGCTAATTCGTGGGATTTTTCCAAAGCTGGTGAAGACTGGCCTAAATCATGTCATAGTGAACTACAGTCACCGATTGATATTTCACCACCGTTTACATATAAACAAACTAATTTGGATTTTGCGTATTCAAAGATGCAAACGGAATATTTATTTTATAACGATGGGAATAATTTAATTCTGGAAGGAGATTTCGGATATTTGTCGTACAACGATGAAACGTTCTTTTCTTCGCAAGTTTGATTCTATTCTCCTTCGCTGCATTTAATCAACAACCGGAGATATCCGTTGGAAATGCAGATTATTCACAATGACAAACAAAATAACTTGCTCACGGTTGCTGTTATATTCAAAGAAACTGAGAGTGATTACTCCACATTATTAGGAAAGCTGAATTTTGATAATGAATCACTTATGAAAATGGTTCCGTTTCAAACGGTGAAAATTAAAGAGCAGATTACACTCGGGAAATATGTGCATAATGGGCAAGATTTTTTTATTTACGAAGCAAAAGAAACTCTGCCTCCTTGTGATAGGAATAACACTGTACTCATGTTGACTGATATTTTAAAAGTCAGTAAACGTCAGCTCAGTAATTTCCCGCTTGTGATTAAAGGAAATAATAGAGTAGTTCAAGAGAAAAACGGAAGGAATATTTTTCTAACTTTTAACCCGGAGGACATTGCTAAAAAAGCAAAGAAAAATCATGAAGTTGTTAATGCAAATACGGAAAGAATCATAGAGAAGGAGAAAATAGAAATTAAGGAAAAGCTCGACGATTTAATTGATATCAAAGGTGAAAAAGCAGCGAATAAATGAAGCGATTTGAAAGAGATTGGCAATGTCGATGAAAAAGAAATCGAAAAAGAAATTCAAAAACAAACCGAAAATGTTGAAGAACAGGAGACAAATAGTCAAAGCAGTGAAAGTAAGCATGAGTGAGATATGTCAGAAACTATCGAAGAAACATTAAAAGAAAAGCTTGAATTACTTAACAACTTAACAAAAATGAATAATACCAATACAAACTTTAAACGCACAAACAAAGATAAAATAATACCCTTTGATATAATAAGGGATAAGGCTGTCGCGAAGGATACTCAAAACAAAAAAATCGATATGAAATTAATAGGTCCAAAGTATCGCACATTAAATGACACAACATTATTAATTGATAAAGATTTCCCAGAGACTGAAAGCGAAATACAATCAGAAGAACTCCAAAAACTGTTTTCTAAATACAATGAAATGAAACAGGAAATAAAGTGACTTGATGATATTCCCCCGGCGATGATGCTTCAACTGAACAAAATTGAAAAAATATGAAATGATAATAACTTCAAGCTCTACAATGAATCTAAAGAAAGTAGCTTTATTGAAACGGATAGAACAGACGCGGGAGATAGTAATAAACCTAAAGAGGAAATTGCGAAATTAATTATGAAGGAAAGAAATAATGATCATGATAAAATAATTTGAAATAAGAAATTTGCTTTTGATTTCGGGGATTCCAGACCTGATTATGTATGAACAGAAGATGTTGAAATCGACCCTAGCAAGGTAAATATAAAGGAAATTGATAATAGTGTACTTGACGATTCAATAGATATGATTAAAACGATGAAAGATTTTTGATATCAAAAGAACGTGCAACAACCTGTTCAAATGAATAACTCAAAGGAAGAATTAAACAAAGTGGAATTTAAAAAACAAGCTCGGCCCCCCAAAAAAGCAAGAACAAGTGCTGAAACGATAAAATTATTAGGCATTGAAAAGAAAATGGAAAAAGAATTAACAAAAGAATTACTTACAGAACAGCTGATAAAACGTGAGATTGAAAAGGAAATAAAAGAAGACGCAAGAGAAAGTGATTTCGAAAGAGAAATCCAAAAAAAAATATGATTAGATGAAGAGAGTAAAACCAAGGAAAAAACGAAAATAAAGTCAGAAAACGATATCAAAAAGGAAATCCGAAAAGCTCTTGCATCTTACATCGATAAGGAAATTTATAATGGTCTCACTGAAGAGTGAATCGCTAAATTCGAAGCAGACATTCGACTGTCAATCCGAAAGGAAATTGACAAAACTCTCGAAGCTTGAGTTACGAGCGAGATAAGGAAAGAATTAAAAAGCTTGATCACTGAGGAAGTAATGAAAAAATTAAAAGCCACAATTACTAATTTACTCAGAGCGTATATTGAGAAAGAAATAAAAGAAGAAGTAAGCAAGATAATAAAATCAGAAATTCAAAAGGAAATTAAAGACGATTGAATCGAAGAATTAACTAAAAACGACGTCGAAACATGAATTATGAGGAGAATGCAGAAATATCTTCAGAAGGTTATTATCGAGATATTTGAATTAGAAATTAACAATAATATCAGCAAAGGAACCAAAGGAACTCGAAGGAAGGAAATCAAAAATAAATTATCTACTACTTCCAAGGAAATAATAGAGAGAATGATTAAAGAGTATTTCCAGCAAATAAAGTTAAGACAAGAGAATGAACATAAAAGACAAATACTCAATGAGTACAATTCTTTTGTTTCTTTAATGTTTAAGGATCTTATCGTTCAATTCCAAAATAAAGACGATTCAAATAAGTTCAATTCCACATATTACCCTTATCTATCAAGCACAAATAAAATAAAGCTTAGTAAATATACGCTTATTTCCATATTATCATTTTTATTCAGCCTTGAATATCTTAACAATCCTTTATCTTTTAACGAGAAAACTCAAATAATATCAAACTATGCAGATACCTTAATCTCTAAGCAAAATAATTATTACTCAACCTTACAAATAACGCCTATTGAATACTACGTTATTCCAGATTCAATTACAGATGAAATCAGTAATGCTATGCACAACTTTCAACCTGAAATGGAATACAATGACATTCAAAAATGAATTAAATCTACTCTTGAATTCATATCAATAATAAAACCGAATTCCGCATCGAAACGGAACTACATTCAAGATAACTCATATTTAGACCTTGACTACTTAGCTTACGATTTTCTTTTGGGTAAAAGAAATAAAAATTCAAGAAGAAATATCAATATGTACAATTTTCCTGGTCAAGGACGTGTGAATTATAATAATGACGGAAGTGAAAATACTATCAACCGAAGGAGAAATAAGAATGAAATCGTCAATACAACAAACTGGGAAGGTGCTTGTAAAAGTAATTGATATCAATCGCCAATCAATATTAATGGGCCTTATATCGCAGAAGATTTTAAGATGATAACCAATTACACTTTACCGAAATCACAAGTGGACTTAATCAGGGACGACTATTCCTGATATTGAAATAGCACTGAATTTGGTACTTTTACTCATAACAAAAATGTGTATGAAATATATAAAATTGAAATTCATGTACCTAGTGAGCATACATATGGTAAAGACGAAACAAGAGCAGCGATGGAATTGCAAATAATTGGTAAAGACCAAAACAGTAATTTAGGAGCGATTAGTGTTCTTTATAATATAAATCAAACGAAAAGCGAGTTAATCCAAAGTTTTGGTTTCGGTGAGGATAACACTGAATATGCCTTAAACTTGAGAAATAAAGGAAAAATGGAAATAAAAGAACAACGAATCCTTAATAAAATGAATTGAAATGATACTCTCAGTAAAGATTTTACACATTTTATTACTTATACTGGTAGTCTAACCTCCCCACCTTGTAATGAAAATGTAAAATGGTTTATTTTGGAAGAGAAGAAAAGCTTGAGTAGGGTTCAACTTGAATATTTTGCAGTGTGATTCGGGAAGACAAGAAACTCAAGGGGGTGACAATGACAAAATGGGAGAGTGTTAAAGGGAATATAGTTTATTATTTTGTTTTATTTTTAGGAATTATCCCAGGGTAACTATCGCTTATAAGATAATTAAATAAACTTTATTCATTAATTAATACTTATATTATTTATGGAATCTTCAACGTCGAAGTATATGATTTGCTCCTTAACATGGAATCTTAAAGGAGAAACGCCATCTCATGAAAGTGTTGAGCTTTTATTATCTCAATATAAAGAACAAAACTATGATTTTTATATCATCGGGACACAAGAATGCCTTCGTAGCATAGCTTTCTCGATATTTTATTGGGATAAATCGTATTGGGAAGAGATCATCCTTGATGTTTTAGGTAAGGATAATTATGAAATAATTAACTCTTCAACGTTATCTGCGTTACACTGAATAATATGAATTAAAAAGCAATTACTACCAAAGATATCTTGTTTTGGCGGAAGTTACCTTAAGGCAGGGTTTTATAATTATTTAGGTAATAAAGGTGCAGTGTATGTTTGGTTTCGGTTCAACCACATTTCGTTTTTGATTATAAACGTGCATTGAGCTGCAGGTAAGGAGTTCCATGAAAAAAGAATAACTGATTTTAATTACATAATAAACAATATTGAAATCACTAACAAAGAAACATTTTTTCCCGAAGACGAAAACCAGAATAATGGAATAGTAAGCATTGATAAATTCGATTTTATTATTTTTATGGGTGACGTGAACTCCCGCACTCTTCTTAGCGGTCAAGAAGCGAATGACGCAACAATAAATTTACAAATTGAGAAGTTATTAGATAACGATCAATGGCTTTGCTCTATTAAAAATAATGAAATTAATATGCAGGGTCTGATCGAGAATGAAATCAAGTTTAAACCGTCTTATAAGTTTACACCTGGGGATTTGGAATTGTATGCAATTAATGAGAGTTGAAATCATGCGCCTTCGTATACAGATAGGATATTTTACAAGGTGAATAATTGTAATAGTAAAAAATTTTTGATGAGTATGATGAGTTATAGCACATGAAGAGATGTTACAATTTCAGATCATAAACCGGTTTTTGGGATTTTTGAATTGTTTTGTTAAGATGATATATTTATTTTAATATAATAACAGTAATTAATATTATATAATCTCCATGCAATGGAGACGGTTACCAGTCAATGAGAGTAAAAAATTAAATCCCATTTTTGGTTTGTGGTTCGCATTGGAGGGTTAAAATTGAATTCCGAGAACCTTTGTCAGATGAAAAGGATGATGGATTGTGGTGTAATACTAAGAGATTAGGAGAAGGGGGTTACCCAAACAAATAGGAAAGTAACAAGGAACTGTCGAAAAGAGTTAAGTAAATAAATAAATAAATAAATAAATAATTATACTCACCAAAATTATCTTAAAAATACAATACAAAAAACAATAATTAATTAGTCAAATTATATGTTTGAATTAAAAATCTTAATAGGTAATTATTATGGGAAATGGGGATTGGGCCCAATCCCCAATCCCCAATCCCC
>JAWNBB010014537.1:0-12923 GCA_036325645.1 Balantidium ctenopharyngodoni
GGGGATTGGGGATTGGGGATTGGGCCCAATCCCCAGGTGTTCCATTTTCTTTACTTTTATCTCCTTTCTTTTATTCTGTATGTTTAAACACTCTTTTTAAATAAATATCGTTATTATTATTATTATTATTATCATTGTTCTCTATTTAACTCTTCTCAGCCTTTAATCTCCTTTTTTATTATTATTATTATTACCATTGTCCTCATTTCCATTATCATTATCATATTTATTCTTCTTCTCTTCAACCTCAAATCCCATTTAAAAACACCATAAACATTCACCCTATCCCTCCATGATCACTTCCTTATCACATCCAGAAAACAATACCTTTATCTATCCACCTCACATCCTTCTCCTCCTATCAACACTATACAACCCACCCCTTTATTCACTCCCTTAAAATAACCTCTTCCATTCATAACCCCCAATCAACAGAATAAATAATAACAAAAAATAAAGAATGGAATATTGAAAAATATTTCTCAAAGCCCAAGACCACTTCTACCTCACGTTCCAACTCTTCTTTAACGGAAAATCTCAATTTCATTCTTCTCTTACGATGTTCCTATCTCTCGTAATAAATTCTTTTTGCTTTGTAATGCTGGGCATCCTGCTAAATCAACTAATTTACGAACTCAAACCAAGTGTCAATTACTCCAAAATCAGGATCGATAAAACAAACAACGATATAATTTATAACCAAGACTGAGTCTTCTTCCTCGCTATTCAAGATAAAAACTTTAACATTATTTCCGACCCTTCCATCGCCTCGATCGTCTCAATTTACTCTGAGACATACTCCGACAACGGTGAAGTACGAGCACGGCAAACCCCGCTCGATCGACAAAACTGCACATTCCTTCTCCCGATATTCGCAAACCACAGTCTCGTCTCTGATTTCATGAGCAGCGGATATAATGATTTCACATGCTTCAACTCTACCACCCTTGATCACGATGTCATTATCGGTGGAAAGTTCGGCACTGAGTTTTATGGCAACATCGCGTTTTATGTGAAAAAGTGCGTGAATTCAACTGAATCCCCGATCGAATGCAAAAACGAAAACGATATAAACAGCGTCATTCAAGGCGGTTGGATTCAAATCGCGTTTATTTCTTCATATGTCGACTTCAACAACTTCTCGTATCCGATTCAGTTTATCAATGAACAAAAATACTCGAATCTCGACGCGAAATTGAATAAAATAATAACGATAACATTCAATCCGATTCATATTATCAGCGAAAATAATTTACTCTTCACGTGGGAGACTGAGTCCAGGAGCTTCAAGGACGACGTCATCACAACGGATGTTAATTACACTGCTGAAGATGGTACCGTGTTCACGGTGTTTCTTTGTCCTTCGTTTAATGTGGAGAAGTTCTATCGGAAGTACTTGAAATTGCAGGAAATAGCTGCGAACATCGGAGGATTGTGGAACGGGTGATCGATTATTGTTGCGATGTTTATCAAAGTTTATCGGAAGAAGCAGGTTGAAATGAAGATAATCAACTCGTTCTTCGAGTTTTATTCATTTACACCGCTTAAGGACACGTCGATGTATAAGCAAAGGAAAGTGAAATGCGTGACAACGATGAATCAGAGCTACTCCCTGAGGAGTGATGCCATGAAGAAAACACCAAACAATAACGTGAAGGTGAGCGCTGTGAATGAGTGAAACACTTATCAATCAAGGCCGAATATGATCAAAAACCCCTTGAACTCCAACGATTCGAAGCAGGTTTGAGATAAAATTTACGTTTGAGATTTATCGTGAATTAATTTAGTCCACGCCTTCTTGTGTCGGTGCATGGATAAAGGGTACTACAAATACCGCGAATATAAGAGCGTTAAAAAGGAGCTACTGAGAATGACGGATTATTGAGCGTGAACCAATAATATCAGGTACATTGAGCATATGCAACGGGAATGTTTCAAAGAAAAGAATAATAACAAAAGTACTTGTTTAGACGGTAAGAGACACGGTAATGATATATTTAATCGAAAAATACGGATCAATGTGGGGTTGTTGAAGTGTAAAACCACATTTTCAAGGAATAAATCGTATCAAGATGAGATAGGAATTCCCAATGAAAGATATGTAAATGAGTTGAATAAAAGTAACAATTTGAATAGTAATAGTAATAGTAATATATGAAATAATATTAGTAATATACCGAATCATAATTGAATTCATTAAACATGATTAACAAGTTTTAGGATAATAATTTAGATATTTTTTAATAGTTCGATAATATAGAGATATTGTGAGAGTAAGTTTTTTATTAATAAATTGTTATTGTTATTGTGATTGTTATTTGATAAGAATATTTTAGATATCATTAAATGTTTTATTATGAAGTATTTATTGAGTGTTTCAGGGGGATGCGTTGGTCAGAGAAAGGGTAAGCAAAATGTAATCGTAAATACGATAAATCGGTACTAGGAAGATCAACGTTTTTGTAAATGTTATGAAGGGTGTTGTTTTAATTTGTTTTGGGAAAGTAGTTGTTCATATTCAAATACTTGCGGTATAAAGGGAGAAACGAAATGTTGGTGTGCTTTTTTATTATTATCCGTTTAGTAAGAGTCTGAGGCACATGAGATTGACATTGTTTTGATAATGATAATGATAATTATAGAAACGTTAATAGATGCTACAAGGGAATACTTTCAAGTTAACCAGCGAAACGTGGAAGATAAGGATGATAACGACTATGTTGTTGATGATTATTATTGAGATTTACGTACTTCGTGAAGGTAACATAGAGTAAAACAGAATAAAAAAATAAAATGAAATTAAAGCTAATGTAGAGGATATTGCAATGACGATAATAATAATAATAAGAAGACGCGAAAAAGACACAGAAGAATCTAATGATTGAGATTGAGGTAGAGTTAGAATATTGAAACAGAATACCGATGATGACAAATGTTAAATTGGGGAAAGAGGTTAATTACATGAGATACAAATCAGAAAAACGAAATTCATAAAATGTAAATTTACGGGAAGAAGGACAAGAAAAGAAGAATAAAAGGAAGACAAATAAGAGAAAAAAAGAAGATATACGAAACATTGGAGTGATGTTAAGCGAAGGAAAAAACAAAAAATATCGTGAAATAAGAAATAGAAACAATAGAAATTATAATGATACATAAATAAAATATTTATTTCGAAAAGAGAGAGAATGGTGCTTGAGATCTAAGAAGAGAAAGCGAGAAGAAGATGTTGTACGGGATTACAAATTAAAAATTAATTTATAAAAAGAAAACAAAGGAAAATCGTTTAAAAAATGCTGGGATTGCGATATCAAAGGGTATACTAAATGTTTTACCCAAACATTACGTGTTTCACCTGTCGGGAAAAAAGGGAATTGCAAAGACGATTGTTTGAATGAAATAACAAAATATTTCGATTGTAACAGCGCAAGTTCCTCAAACCGAAAATCAAAAGTTTTAAAGTGTTTTCTCCAGGACATAGACATGTAATATCCAAAGTCAACAATAACAAGCAAAGTGTTTATTTCGATTATACCAAATAAGATGTTTATTCTCGACCTGAACCTTTTAAGAAGATTCCTCTCTCTTCCTAACCTAAACTCTAATTCCCGAGGATTTAAGGTATTTAAAAATAGTGAAATGCGTTAAATATAAAATGCAGAGATACATCTACGATTGCGACACTCGTGTTCATGTAGTGAAACAATAAATGGCGATATGTTTAAAATTCATTTTAATAATCAACACAATGGTAATTTACTAAAAGGATAGTAATAAAACTATACCCGAAAGACAATGGATCATCTACGCCATGATAAAGACAAAATAAAGATTGATTCATGCAAAATGATTACGAAGCCCCGGAGTGGTTAATTCATGAATAAGAATTAAAAAGTGAGAGTCGAATTAGCATTATTCCTTTTATATGAATTAAAATTATAAACACTAAATAATTCAAGATAAAAACACGATTTTTCTTTATTTTCCCCTGTTTTCTTCTCACGTCTTCGCAGGAAGGTGTCCCCATCCGTTAATAAAGTCGAAATATTCCATATCGTCTTCCCGCACTAACCAATGTTCTTATGTGATTATCGTTGACAACACATATGAGCGTGTTATTCCATTACAACCTTCAATACAACACACTCTAAAGTCTCATCCTGATATTTCTTCGTACACCATGAGTTTGTAACTATTTTCAATTTGTTTATCGAAATGATCCTTGGTTTATCCCAGTTACGGAATACTCTTTTTCATTTTTTACTGACGGTAGAATCGCCTCTTCCCTCGTTCATACTATGTGACATTTACCCTTTTCTACTAAATAAATAAACATTTTGAATATTTATTATTAAATTTAACTTCGGAACATATTTTACGTTTTTTGATTTACGAGTTCATGACGGTGATGTACAAGTTTAATCTTGTTTTCTTGCATAAGAGTTTCGAAGTTTCTTGTTTTATGTGATCGAGTTCATACGCGACATCTGATATTGATGCTAGCTTCATGTCGATGATAAACAGAATTCATTGCTTGCATTAATATGGTGTTGATATACAAATAAATAGTCTCCGTTATGTATGTCATTCGTTATTAACGATTTATTTTAAATTTCTCAGAAAATGATTATTGATTTCTTCGTTTCATTTCGTGTAATTTCCTTATTTTGAATTATTTCATTTAAGAATATGTTTTCTTGCCTTTGATTCTTGTTTTCTCGGATCTCTTCATATTTGTTTTTATTAAATTTGTATTAGATTGCTATAAAGAAACATAGTTTAATCGCTTCCATTTCGTCAGTTGTCTTTAAGGGTTTACGCATTCCACGTATAATTATAAGCATTCATTGATTTTGTTTTAATGTATCTGGTATCATTTGTATTATCTTTAACTCGATCAATATATCAGCATCGTTATTCGCATTTTTCTTTTGATATCAGAATATCATTTTGTAATATTTCTGATCGAACTACTGAAATGATACTCTGCTCTTTTACATATCATTCCTTAGTATCTCCAACTGAATTTAAATCTCTTCCCGAGTATTTGTTTTAATATTTATATCTATCGACAATCAAACTACATACTAAGCCACTACGACTCTACGACTCTACGACACTACGACACTACTTCACCTTACATGTCCTTGCTCTCGCTGCATTCCATTCCATTCCAACCAACCTCCATTTTCATATCATTTCCCTCCTCGAGTACATACTTAAACACAACTAAACTTGTACCTCTTCTCATCAACTCATCTTGATATTCCAACATTATTTACTTCGTGACACGCGATTAAATATACCACATGCTCGATTCATATTAACGTATACATGCACTTATTTATTCTATAATTATTAATAAACTATTGAATAATATGAGTGACCAGAACCCCAATCTAATAATCACCCCGAGACAATCAAATACCTTCAAAAGCATCCCTATTCCTCTTTGATTCCACGAGCTCCAATACGAAGACGATGAGCACGGCGCCCTCGAAATCACCACAGAGGGAATGGAGTTTTTATCATCAATCAAATCTTCCAAACTCAACATAATAAGCATTATCGGCTCGTCTTGGCAAGTCAAATCAAGTATCGACACTATCTGAATCGGGGGCAAAGAAGGCTTTTCGAAGACCGAGGACAAAAAAGGCATTACAGCCTGGGGAAAGCCCATCGAGCTCCAAGACGGGAACATGGCGCTGGTGATACACATTCATAACATAGTCGAAGCGTCAAAGATAACAATATGCGATAAAGACTTGTTCATTCTTTCCCTTCTGTTATCGTCTGTGATTATTTATACTATTAACGATAAAGTCGACGAAGGCTGATTAAATCTCGTCCAACTGATCGAAACAAGCCTCCCGATTATCAAAAAGACAAAGGACGAAAACATCGTCAGCGAGGACATCGCTCATTTAATCATCGTCTTCAGGGACTGCAAGGAAGATCAGAACCAAATAAATGAGAAGTATCTGAAACACGTAAAATCTAGCACCCATCTCAAGGACTTCTTCAGCGGTGCCAGCATCTTCATCCTTCCCACAATCACTAAATACGATTCCCTCGACCAAGAGATCCCTAAAAACATCCAAACGAAAATCGACGATTTTCGTACCTTAATCTTCTCAAAGAGCCAACCGAAGAAAACAAACGATATCAATTGAAACGGCGATTTTTGATTCGGTTTACTCCAGTCTTACGCGGACAACTTAAACAGCGACGAGGATATCATAATAAACTTCCAAATGGAAAACGTAATCTTGTCGTATTTATCCGATAAAGCAGAGGATATCAACGCCTCTTGTGATACCACGAATATCACGGAACAGCTCAAGAAGAGCAACATCATCGAATCATCGAAAATAATATTCAACTCATTCCTCATTGAACAACTCGATAAACTTAAAGACTGCTCCGTCAGCAACGTCTGACACTGAGACACGATCCTCCCTTCGATTAAAAGTATCATTGCGAAAGTAAACGAAATCTTCGATCAAAACTCGTCGAAGTGACTCGAGAAATTCGATTCTTGAATTGATAAACTGTTTAAAGCCAAGTTCGTGTACTCCAAAAGCTCTTTGGTTAATATCACTGAAACGTTCGCGTCGTTGAAAACATACTTCACTGAGCTCTTCTCCCCGATTATCAAATCGTTAAATTTCGCCTTTTATCCTCGCCTCGAGAAGCTGTTCCAAGAGAAGGTCGGAGAAACGTGAATTGCAATATCCGTTGATCTTGCGGCGCAGTTCGATAAACTCAACAATGACAATAAACAATTGCAAAAGGATATCGAAAGGACGAAGGATGAGAACAACAAACAGATAAAAAATTACGACGATGAAATGCTTAAAATGCGATTACAGATCGAGAACCTTGACCGTCTGAATAAGGACAAGGAATGAGAATACTTGACAATGCTTAACATTGAAAAGGACAAGTACACACAGTTGGAAGAACGGTGAAAAACGGAAATCCTGGAAAAAGACAAACGGATCACCGAACTGGAAACAAGCTCTCAGCCGTGAAATAGTAACAACCAGAAGTCGGGGAACAAGACAGAACCTTCGGTAAACATTAAAAACGATTACAATCGAATATGAAACACCTTTATCGAGTACAAGACCGCCGTGGAGAAACTGGAGACAAATCAGAACATCTTCGTGAACAACATCTTCATTGAAAAGACAATCTCCGAAATCGAAAAGAAATATTCAAAGAACCTCGACATCCTCTCGGAGAAGAAGACTGTGGAGCACTTGACGAATTATTACGAGACGCAGATCCAGAAGTTCAAGGAAGAAAAGCAGAGCATGATAGACACAATCGCGACGCAGAAGAAGCAAATCGATGAGTACAAGATAAAATACGAAGAAACGTCGAAGGAACTTGAAGGAAAGTGCAATTGAATCGAGTATAAATCGTCGATCATTGTGAACAATCAGCAGTCGATATCGTATTATGAAAACAAAATACAGGAGCTTCTCGGGCAGGTAAACCAATGAAGCATTGATAACTATGATAAAACGGAAAAGTATCTCACGAAGGAAAATGAGATTGAAGTCGTGTTGATGATTGTGGATTGCATTTTGGATAATGATAAGACGAAATATAAAAATTATTTCGTAAAATGCTGTGAGAGCACGCAGCGGGAGCTTCAGGCCACAGTGAATAGGTTTAAATTATTTCAAAAATAAAGAAAAGGATTATATGAATTAAATGGTGAAGTGTTATTTTATTTGAGTATGTTAAGGGGGGAAGGCAGGGCGAAGGGAAGGGAAAGGAAGGAAAGGAAAGGGAAGGGAAAGGAAGGGAAGGGAAAGGGAAAGGGTGTTTGATTGAAGGGAATTTGTTGTTTTTATATTATGATTTGGATTATTGTTGGGGATGAGGATGAGAAATGAAAATAGTGTGATGGTGTTGGGTATACTATGAATGTAGTGCGTGAGGGAGTGGTATTAATAATCTAATAATGCATCATTGTTGAATGAATATTAATAATATGTGGTGAGGAGGGATGAATAAACAAAGGAACAAAAATAATGTGATTGGTATTTTATACTTCGTTTATTGGTTATTCATAATACGATAAACAATATTAACGTAGGTATATTTGTTACAGTCATCCTAAAAAAGCGTCATCAATTTTGAACTTGATTTGATTCTTTGTTCTAATCCCTCCCTTCCCTCCCTCCCTTTCATACCCAGACTACACATATTGAAAAAAAAACCTATTTCCCAATTATTCACGCCATTATTAACTTAATTATTAATTTAACTATTTTCAATTTTATTATTTAAATTCCAGTAACTTTTTTTTCATATATTCACTACTTATTTTCATTTCGATATTCCCTTGAATTTCATGTTCAAACTCCTCCTTTTTTTCCGAAATATCCTCCATAACCATCACTTCAAACAGGCCATAAACGGGGCGATGATCCGACGTTGAGAAGCATCCACTCATCACGATATTATAGTCTCAATTAAAAATGTATTTTATCACGTTTTTCTTGTCCTCGTATTTCTTGAACAGGATCCTATCGCACCAGGAAGGAATCCGTTTCTTCTCCCGATCGTATTTATTATTCCCTCAGGTGAACTTATACGACGGCTGATGATTCAAAACGTTCTCATCTATGTTCTCCCGCAAGTTCAAGTACGCGTACTTCGATTTGTATCATTGGTCAAACTCCACTCAGTGCTTCCAGTCGTTGTTGTTAATGTATTCGATACTGTTCTCATAGTCAGTGTCGATCCGGAAATTTCAATCACCGAAGAGAAACCAAATGTCATGGTCTTGAAAGCTGAGCTCAGGGATTGAACCGTTTGTATCGATGGTTAAATCCGTTATTTCGTAGTGAGTTGGTTTTCATAATGTGTTCTCCCGTTTAATTTCCGGAGCGAACATCTGATTCGATATCGGTTGCGATTCCGGGTAAAATTTGAAGTTTAATACTTCGTTGATCTCGCTGATCCGATTGGCGTTCTTGCTTCATCCCGCTGCTCAGTGTGAGCATCCGATCGCAATGGTGGTGCTTAAATATTTAAAACTAACCATACAAGTGCCCTTGTTTCCCGTCGCTCCGCCCATTCCGGTTTTGATGATTTGGCAATTCACAGCGTTGATGTACTGTTTCTTGTCTTCCCGAACGAACATGAAGAACATTATCCCGACTCAATCCATCACGCAGAGTTTCGTGTACTGATTGATCCCGTCCTTGATCCTGCTGTTAATCGTGTTTAATATTTTATCGTACCACGTGTATCAACAGTCCTGTGTTTCCTTAGTTTTACTTATCACATTCATTGTCGATCATTCAACCGCTTCTTGTCACCCCACGCAATAGATTTCAGGATACAACGTGCAAAACTTCCCCTGTGGAAGGAGAAGCTGGTCTAAGTCGATCATTTTCAAATACTTTCGTATATCGGTCGCCCCGGTGTTCCAAGTGGAAATGTGAATATTTATTATCGATTTATTCGAGAACACTTCCTTGAAGTAGTTTAAATGATATTGTTTTGATTTTACTTTTTGTAAGGAGTTGAACATAATTTCAAGCGTTCGTTGATATAATCGCGCGCGTTTCTCCGGTAGGTCCCGCTGCGGGTGATACTGTCTCCGCAACTCCATGAACTTCCCCTCAAGCATTGCCTTAAATTGCTTCGTAAGCTCGGTCGGCTCGATCAGCGTCGTGAACTGCGCTTTATTTAATACCTTTAAAAACGTGTTCATGTACTTCCAAATCAAATGAATTTGGAATTTTTGTAGCATGACCTGGTTAAACGCGGTGATGTTCAATACGCCGTTTTGTTCGTTTTTCAACTGTTTCTTGCTCTTGTACACACTGGCGTGGAAGCCGAGGAGGTTTAATAAATCGCTTTTATCGTTGATATAATTATCGATGCGGTTGAACTTGGTGTCCTTCGTTTCGAAGGAATAGTATTTGATATCGTGGTTGTTCTTGCTTTCTTTGTTGATCATTTCCTTGAGACGCTCGTTGAGCGTGCTCTCTCTCTTATCCTCCGAGTTATGAATGTTGATAAAAGTTACTAAATTATACTCGTCTCATCAGGTCTGGCAGTACGAGTTGTACGCTTTGATTGCTTTATTCGCTTTCACGGAGTTCTCTTTCGTGTAATCGGTGTAATATCAAGGGACGTTCCCCGTGAGATAGACGTAGGAAAAAACATTTTTGTGCTGTTTTTCCGAGGACACGTCGTTATCGATTATACAAATTATTTCATTTTCTATCAGATCCGCCGTGTTCCCGTACTTATCCAACCCTTTTTTAAAATGCTCAATCCCGAAATTCCCCCCTAAATACCGTCTTGATATTACGATTAAATCGAGATTCTTCTTCCCTTGGCACAACGTGCTCATCTTCCCGACGTGGCCGTAAATGCAATTCGTAACGAAGAGATTGGTTAAATCGACTTGTACAAACCGAGAAATAAATTTGGTATTCGCTCAGAAAATCGGATTAGACTCGATGATAATGTTATAGCTCATGTCTTTCAAATGATTCTTTATTTGGTTCTGGTTTGATCAGTTGTTACTTCAGTCGAACGTGTCTGAAAAATAAAACCCGTCCTCGATAACCTTCGACACATTCGCAAGAAGCAACTGCTTTTCTTCATTCCATTCAATGGGGTCGGATAATGTCAACTGCACAAAATCAATACTAATTACCTTATAAATCGAATGGCTGTTTATTAACGCTACGAGTTCCGCACGGGTGATTATGATCAGGTAGAAAGACCGAAGTATTTTAATAATCCCGATCACGCCTTCACAGAGTTGCTCACTCCCCGTTGAATTTATCACCGTTTTTTCGAACGTCATTGTTAACTCATGGTCGAGTTGGATAACCAGATTCTCCTTTTTTCTGTTCTTGATAATCAGCCGCGACGGCTGAGTGATGATCACGATTTTTTCTAAGTCCATTTTTATTAAGTTAAACTACGGAATACTGATGTTGTAATTAATAAATTATTTATTTTTCCAATTAAATAACGCTTAAATCAGGGTGATCCTGAGTGTGTTATTGTATAAATAAGTAGGGATGTGTTAGCTATGTCCTATTCGGTTTTCATTTTTGTGAATTTACTGTGATACTCCTCGAGTTCAGAGATTCAGTTGGATTTGAGGTCTTTGATCGCGACTTCGCCTTTGATAATGTCGAAGGGGTTCACCGCTGGGGATTCCTTTTCTTTAAGCTTGTTCTCACGGATTGAATCTTGTTTTTGAAGTAAATCTTTCATTTCTAATTCCATTAGAGAAACCGATGTTTTACTTTCCGCATTTGCGTCGGGGTGATCGCTTCGGTTTTGGGTATCGTTTTGATTTTCGTTTTTGTGTTCGGGGTGTGGGGAGGTACCATCAACTGCGGGGTTTAATATCGACTTTCGAAGCTGATCAGCGCTTGCGATGCCTCTTGTCTTTCGTTCGATTATTTCGTCGATGATGCTCTCTACTTTATTCTCGTCGACTTGTCCTTGATTTGTAATCTCTTTTAATAAGGTCAAGTACGAGTTGGTTGTTTCGTTATTATAATTAATCATTTCGAATATGCGTTTACTTAAGTTGTTCATCGGTGTTTGTTCATGTTTTTTCAAGTACTGCTCTTCTCAGGTAACTCCCGTGAATTGAAGTGATATCACCTCATTGTGGTATTTTTTGTAACTGTGTATTCACCGTTTCGTTGAGGCATTGAATACAGGCGTAAGTACGATGCGCACGTGGGATCAACGCGAGCAATAAGTGTTAGCGTATTGTTTAAATAAACAAGGGAAAATAGATTGCTTTGTAATTATATATTCATCATAGGCACTCTCCCTGCGATTCGATACGTCGTTTCATATTATTCCCTTTATCGCAGTGCATAACCTGAACATGATTTCATTGAATTTATGTTCGTTTTGAGGGAAATATCAAAACAGTTTCTTAACGTTGTTACAAGTTGTTTCGAACTGCACAATCAAGCGACACAGCTCGAGGAAGATTTCATATGATTCCGTCCAGAGTTCGAAGGCTTTTGCACATGAATAAAACAGTGATAATTCGCACATTAGAGCGACTGCAAGTATTAACTTCGTGTTTGTTATTATTCATAATATCGCGGTGATTGTTATCAATGTACTTAAGGTGAGGAGAGCCTTGCGGCGGAGTTCTTTGTAAATTAAAGTGAATGTTTCCTTGTTGTCAGCGGTTAGGAGGGCTTCGAGATAATTGGTATCGTTATTTAAATAAATAAAGTGCGTCTCCATTAATTGTTCGAATAGGTATGTTAAGGATTAAAACTAGGAAAAATAATAAAAAATGTTTTTTGGGATGTTAAGGAATATTAAGTTGAAGGGGAGTTGGTTGGTTGTTATTGGAGGATTGGTTGGTTGTTCTGCAGTTTTAAGTGGGATACGAAGGAAAGAAGGTTGATGATTTAAATTTGGTAAGAGGGTATTTTGTTTTTATTAAGTGAGATTGAATAAGATATTAATGGAGGGTGGAATTGATTACAGTGGGAAGGAAAGGAAAAAGTAGGAAGAGAGGAATGAAGAATGATAAAAGAGGAGAGGAAGAAAGAGGAAGGAAGGAGGAAGGAGGAAGGAAGGAAAAGAGGAAGGAAGGAAGGAAAGATTAATAAAATATGTTAATGTACTAAATTATTTACTATTGTTTGATTATTTAGTTTAAATTCAATGCATACATGCATGATGATGAAGTTGGTTACAGCCTGAAGGCAAGTACGTAATGTCAACAATATCAATGAGATAAGGAAGGAGATTGTAGAAACCTTGTGATATTATTATTATTATTATTGCTTGTGTTATTATTAATTTATTCAGTTAGTTATTCTTGTAAGTTAATTTAAACTTGTTTTGTTTTTGTGGGGATTGGGGATTGGGGATTGGGGATT
>JAWNBB010014577.1:0-12146 GCA_036325645.1 Balantidium ctenopharyngodoni
AATCCCCAATCCCCAATCCCCAAACATAAACATTAAAAATATATTTTTATTTTATTTATTTTATATTCTATATAACTCGTCAACAATATACATTCGGTTTTTACGAGCAAATACTAAATTATCATGCTAATTAATAAGTATATTTAAACCCTCTATATTTTAAAAATTCTACCTTTACAGTCAACCTTTACTAATTTGTTTTTTCAAATATTCAGCTCGAAATTCTTAATTTATGGGGTTCAAATCAATAATTATTTTTCGAAATAAACGAATTATCATTATTACTAACCGTTTCAATATAGATAATATTTCCCTTCGCTTGAGGCTTATTTCGATCTGACCGGAAGAGATTAGCATAACCCTTTGATCATTTTCCTTTCTCGGCTTTTCTTAACGGTCTAATTTTCTTGTATTTATCATTATTATCATCATTTGTCGTATTATTCGTCTGCATAAGGAAGTTCGAATGAGCCGGACGTTTAGGTTTAACACAGAGATATTTTCTTTGTTGATACATTGGAATACTTTGCTGTAAGACCGGGTTGCTTAGAATTGATTTGAATGTTGCTGTTGTCCCGTTTTTCGATATTGATGATATACTTCTTCTTGAACTTTTATCTAGTTTAGATGGCATTCTGTTTCTTGAGCTTGATAAACCGGTGTGGAAATATCAATGATTAGTTTCGGATTTTATAAATTTTATTTGAGGTAATTTCGCTTTTAAGCTTTGGAAATGGCTGAATTTTGATTCGGGTTTGCGGTTGATGTTTGGTTCAGTGAGGTTGTTGTTGATAGATTCTTGACAATCTGGGTTGATTGTTGGTATTTCGTTTATGGTTATTGTTCTTTGATTTGTCTTATGAGACATTGTTGTTATTAATATAATAAGTGAATAGTTAGTGTTTAAAATAAAATTAAGGTTTAAAATCGCTGAATAATGAAAGAATCAAAAGATGTGAAGATATTAGGACATTTAGTGTATCTATTTGGATAGTGAATTGTGAGAGAAGAGAAGCAAAGAAGGTTGAATTCAAATTATTTCAGGAACCGAAACATAAATATAAACATAAGGTTTGAATTATTTGATGGATTGAAGATTATAAGGAAATGTAACGAAGAAAGAAGATAATAATCATGATTGAAAAATGCAGTTATTGCCAGAGATATTTGTATCTGAAGAAGCAATGTTGAATGGTTAATCTATACAAAATCAATGATCACCTATAGAGTGTACTTTACTAATTAGGGCCTGTCACAATACTGAGACATTGGTCATTGGTTTGAGTCACTGAAGGGGAAGATTTATTTTCCTGTGACAACTCCCTAGAATTTGCGAGCGAAGAAAAACAAAGGTGAATTCATATAGTAAACGATACCGCATTTTCTCATAAGAAAGCCTGAACAAGGAGTCATGGACACTGAAGTGAAATAATTAAAAGAATGATTACTCAAAGAGGTTTTTCAAATAATAAATAATACGTCTTAGACGCTGTTTAATTAAATACATAAACATAATCAAAAATTCCAAGAATAAACACAATTGATATCTACCCGCAACTTCAATTGTACAATTATGAAAAGTGAACACTGATTAATCTCTAAATAGCTAATAATGAATTAAAGAAAAATATATTAAACATAATAAACAAACAATACTACAGATTAACGCAATTTTTAATCATATATAAATATAAGAGTTATTCACTCATAATAACAAATACTGTTAAAATGCAGTGATTGTTACCTGTTCAAATAACGAATTAAGCGGGGTCTCAAACGTATTATTTATCAATTCAATACCTCTTATTAAGAAATAAAAAAAAATAGTCACATGAACCAAGATATTAATACAAATAAACTATTCATAACAATTTAACAAGAAACCTTCTAAAACAAACACAAACACAACAAAAGAAAAGAAAAGAACAACTCACAGATTCCCCTTAAACACAACATTTAAACATGTAACCTTCAATAACTAATATATTAACACTCTACTAATTATCCCCTTCTAACTACCCGAAAACAAATGTTGACAATAGAAACCCCCTTTCATAAACATTAACCTTTCCCATAGATACGTTGTTCCTCAAAACAATACTATAAAATATATCATCACAAATAACATTCTATTTTAGATTAATGTCTTATCTATTAATTGTTTATTCAAAATACTATCTTAAACTATTTCACCTTCGTCTTCTTTGATTGATTTGTTGGAGGCCTCGATTTATTTCCAGTTTTCGACTTTGGATCCTCCTTCGCAACTTCCTCATTTTTGTCAGCTTCTCCTTCTGTTGCTACTTTCAGTTCTCCACTTTCTTGTTTACCTTCCTCTTGGTCCTCCTCCTCGTTATTCTGATATAATGGTTGTTGTTCAGTATTCTCTTTGGATATTTCCTTGATAATATCCTCGAAATTCCTAGTCGTGTGTTTATTCATCAATAAGAAATTCGCGATAAACGCGATTGGATCTTGCGGCCTGATCATTTCACACATTGTTAAAGCGTTGTGCAAAAGAGGCAACACCGACATTTGCAAGAACATATCACTCGGTAGTTTCATCACCTCGCTTTGATAGTTAAAGCCTTCTGTTAGTGGAATAATCGGCATTTCCTTCCCTTGCATTTTCATAATTTCATTTTGCCGATTTTTAATGCATTCATCTATTTTATTATTAAAGTAATTCGTATCCAATATCGCACGATAAGGTTCAACATTAACCACGAACTTATTCAACACGTAATCTTGGGTCAGCTTCTTCTTAGTCACGACATCAATCACTTCGATTTTGTCGGGATAACCCAAAACATCCGTGTCAAAAAATATTTGTCAGGTATCAATATCATAAGGGTCAACAAGGAAAAGTTTGCCTGGTTTGTGATGGTTCGTGTGACCGAAGTGGTCATCGGATAAAGCCAGTGTACAATTCTGGTTTCATTTTTCCATTCATGTTAAGTAGATATCATTATATCCATTGACTAACTTCGCGTTGTTGTTAGTCCCATCGAAATAGAATTCGTCGATATTTTCAAAATGTTCTTCAATATCCTTATTGTTCGGCTGTTTCGTCGCGTCCAGAAACAGTTTATTTTTCTCATCGCTCTCACTGTTGTAAAATCTACCGATAAATTCTTGGGAATTTTCATAGTCAACTACATAATATTTCTTCTCCTTCTCGGGGTCGAATTTTACTTTATTATAGCCATAGTCCCCGCAGTAACGCGGATGTCAGCAATCACAAAATGCTTTGTATTCATAAAGAAACTCCTGAATGCTTTCGTTTTCATGACCGAAGAAACGGAAGATAACGGCAAAGTCTTGTTTGTTTTTCTTCAGACTGATCATCATAGCAAAGAAACTGATAATTATATTATGATAGGAATTTTTGAATATTTTCCTGAAGCATTCTTTCCTATCATCTTGACTTGTGTACGTTATATTGCTCGTACTATCCTTTTCCATTAGAATCTTCTCATCCAATTTCGTGTTATCAAGTTTAAGCCCGAGATCAACTTGGATTTTTTCATCGACTCGTCACTTCTTTCGCATGTCTTCAAACATCCGCCTGAATTTAAATCCAGGTTGATTCGGTTCGACGATATCGCATCAAGCTTTGATTTTCAGCGATAGTCTTTCCTTATTCATATCATCGATTGTTTTTTTGTCTTTATTCGGATCATCAAGTGCGTCATATTCTTCTTTAGTTAGCG
Organism: Balantidium ctenopharyngodoni; assembly: GCA_036325645.1. Taxonomy (NCBI): domain Eukaryota; phylum Ciliophora; class Litostomatea; order Vestibuliferida; family Balantidiidae; genus Balantidium; species Balantidium ctenopharyngodoni. The sequence goes on from JAWNBB010014577.1 coordinate 3,714, forward strand.
GGTGATACTTTTCTTCAAGGTAATCACGATAATTCTGGAGCCCTTCTTCGACATTGGCTTTATCGTATTCTAGTGCTTTATGTTCGATTTTGAAGATAATTTGTTTGAGTTTTTTATCAAAATCTTCTCGACCCCAAATAAGTTCCGATAGAATTTGTCTAATCTAAATACAAATAAATTGAGGAATTTAAGTTTATTTCTCTTACCATGAAATCTGTGTTGTTATACCCCAGTGAATCACGCATGACAATTGTTTTGTCAATGTTAAAATGAAGGATTCATTTCCGGATTTGCCCTTGAGGCCCCTGGTTTTTCATTTTTATAATTAATATTTTTATAACTTATTCTTTAATATGCTTAAATACTATTCAGTAAATATTATTTTTTTATTGGTTATCCTGGCATTTAATTAGTCTTCTTTGCGTCGACCTTATTCGTTACTCTTTTACAAGACCAGAAAACATAGGAATTCAACGACATCATTGCTATACCGAGGATAAAAGAATAAAAGTACTGTTCACCTGCGGATTTAAAGTAATGTGGTAATATGTTTTCAGTAACGGTAAACGCGATGATAAGGTAAAACAGTGGTTTCACTATCCAACTTTGGAGTTTATAGATTCAGTAGGAGATGGCATATACAATACCGAAAAAGAATTCGACGTAGAGAATGTCCTTTATCGTATTGCTTATTATCCCAACGAAAGCTAATTCGACGTCACTGTTTTCATCTTCTTCCCTCTTTTTTTTTATCTCTTCATATGATCTCTGAATTCAACGAAACTGCTCTTGTGTTTCCCCTTTTGTCTTATCAGGATGGTATTGTTTTATTAGTTTGTGATATCGTTTTTTTATTACTTTCATTGAACTCCATGGAGGAACACTCAACACACGATAAGGATTTACTACATAGTCTTTATAATCAAAGTTATCGAAATTAAAAGAAGAGGAAAGGGTTATCAATGATATGAGGGTGAATGTGAATCAGATCAAGGTTAAACTTTTCATATTTAGATATAATTAAAAATTAAATGCTTATTGTTTATTGTTTTAGATATATGAGGTATTATAATCAGTTACTGAAGCTATTTTTCATATTTTTGTGTCTGTTCTCCCTTAATCAAGCTTGACTCATTTAAGGTTACTTTATTGCGGTTAGAGTTATATTATATCATGGTTGAGTCATGAATAATATCAAGGAGAAAGATGAGAATGAATCCGAACTAGTCATTCAATGATGTGATTGAAGGAAGTAGTACAATGTCAACGCGTATGTTTATAATAGCAAAGATAAATTCGAGATAAGGTAATAATTGAAAAGAATGTTATTATTCATAAAGAACGTAAACTTGGATAAAATGAAATTTGAAAAGGGGAAATGGAATAACGAGCACTCAGAGGAGAAAGACATAATGCAAAGACGTTAGAAATACGATACGATTATGAGAAAAATAAGGCTGACGATTCATAGTTCTCTTATTATAAAGAGATAACATCTATATAAAATGGAATAATATGAAATGACTTTAAATATGGACACAAGGCCTACTTCGACTTATTCACGAAAACAATGAGGTTTAAAAAGAAAGATCGTGTTAATTCAAAAACTAAAATTGCCTTCAATGCGCAAGGCGCAAGAGTCACATAAAATTCCACTCCCCAGTCAATCCTATGAGAGATGCAGAGAGATAAAATGAAATCAACAAACTGACAGAATGAACCCAAAAACAAGATAGAATTAAGAAATGCCTTGAGGAATATGGGAGAAATAAAACAAGCGAATGAGGAATTTGAAATGAGAAAGTGTTCTAATATTCGCCAAACTCACTCCTTATTTGGGAAACTTTGATATAGACAATATAGTGAAAAGATAGTATCACCAGTGGGTATAAAAGCTCATTTTTTTGTTTTTGGTGAATAAAATGAGTAAAGAGGTTAAATATATGCAAAAGGTAAGATAATTTGGTAGACGCACTTGCTTGTAACTGGTACTAAAGATGAAATTACTAATAATTTGGAATGGAAATCAAACTTATTCTTCAAGGATTATTATAAAATATAAAATAGCATGGATATCAGAGCGTATGAGAAGAGAGAAACAAATACAAAAAATCAGAAATTTATTTGAACTAACAATCGTATAATAATAACCAACAAAACCGAGATAAAAAAGACAAATTCGTGTTGTCGTGCGATACAACCACACTAACATAAAAGACTAAAACTAATTTCAAATGTTAGACATGCTGATAAACGATCATATTCAATCTCACTGTCCAAATATTCAATGCTACAAAGCTTTAGGTATGGACATATAAAATCTACTATAAAGGAGAATCGCATTTTTGAATGTGTTCAAGTCTTTTGAGACCATACTATTCCTAAAAGTCCACATATTATCTGGCATTATTGATAACCTAACTAAAAATCTATCGAACAGATACATCTATTCAAGGGTTGCATGGCTAATAAATGAGCTGCATTTCCACTCATTTTCTTTTGAAGTCCTTCCTTAATATTACTAATTTAATTTGCATCGCGATAGATCACATTGTTCCTCCTTGTAAATACTATCGAAGAACTCTTTCTCATCTACTTATTTTAAATACCTATGATGATATATCTCCATCCGATCTTCTTCCGATTCCATTAATTCACTTCACCCCACTTCTCTTCATCAAATCCTTATAATTTATAATACCTTAATGCTTCTCATATTCCTACAGATATTCCTCTTTTCTTGTAGACAACTTTATGATTCAACGATCAAAATGTTAGACACTTCCCTTAATAATTGTTTTAATTTTATTTTGTAATTACATTAATAAAAGGATTAATCGCTACCCAAACGAGAATTTTTAAACCATTACAATGATAAATCCTTAAAGCATATAATAATTTAACATTCAAATCCAATAAAAATTGTTATTTATAATCAAATAGTGACAAATAATTCTCTGATATTCTAACAACTGTTTTTTCCTATCTTCACTATTTAAGAGAGTATTCTAATTATGATTATCCTTTACAAAAGGTTAAAAGTCATTAATTAATGCATAGATTCATCTTCATCAAAGGTCATAATCGACTCTTGCCACACAATTTTCGGAATTTTTACTGAAGTATCCGGCAAAGCGCACTGTTCTCCGCATTTATTTACGACGTTGTCTTTGTTCGTTCTCTTCGAATCTTCATTTTTTACCTCGTTCTTATTCTCATTCTCTTTCGCCTTTGACTTCAGTTTCTCATGTTCCTTCATTTTCTTCTTTCATAAAGAATCAAGAACTGTTTTAATATTCGACTCTAATTGTGTTACTTGACTTTGTAATTTCTTTATCGATTCTGACTGTTCTCATATCATCGCCGTGTAGTTCCCAGGTATGCTATTAATTGTATAATTCGTATTCACGTTAGTGTTGTTCATTGTTTTTTGGGAATTTAAACTACTTAGCAAGCTTATCCCTTTGTTCTTTTTGTTATTCGTTTGACTATTGGATATGTGCTGACCCTTGTTAGTATTAGTATTTATATTTGAACTTGGGTTAAGGTTATAAATATTATTCGTATAAACTTGCGAATTAGCCATAGGAAATGTCTTTTCTTTTTCATTGCCGCTTTTCTTATTATCTTTACTATTTCCATATTTTTCCGTTTCGTTCTTCTCACGGCATGAATTCGACTCTTTCCCACTTTCAGTTTTATTCTGCATTATTCAAGGATAGTTATAAAAATCATCCATATCATCATAGATTTCTGAATTGGAGGAATCGAATAATTCCTGTAAATTATCCCGAAAATTGTTCACTCCACTGGTTGGTTTAGAAGTTGCTTGTTTAGTATTATTGCTTCGAGTTAAAAAACTTTTTTGACTTAACCCTGTTTTTTTGGTTCAATAAGCACTTAAGGTTATCACGGAACCGTTGGCGATTTCGTTCCCGAGATGCAGACTGAGAGTTTCGTTGATAGAAATGTGTTGTTTGTTTTTCAGAATTCACCAATTATTACCGAAGTTATTCAATTTCGGTTGTTCTGGATTATTAGGTAGACGTTCTTCTTCGTTCGGGTATAGTTTTACCTCATAATGGCACTGCATTCCATGATAGAATAACACCAGTAAAAAGACTCCTTGATCTGGAGACGGTGAATACACTGAATCCATCTTCTCTGTGAGTTCAACAAACTCAAAACATTTCGAATATATTTCAAATTTATGTTTTTCTAATAATTCATCTCATTCCAGTTGTTTCGGTCTTGGAGACTCCTCCTTGAAATTCAGCCATATCCCTACAATTATTTGTTTTCAACTTTTACTGTTCTTTAAATCACCATTATCAGATGTATCATCTCTCAACGCGATTCAACGATGTTCTTGACTCATCGTAAAGAAACCATTTTTTAGTTTGGTTGCGTCGAAGGAATTGTTATCCATTTGATACGTCTTTGACACTAAGTACTTATTTAGTTGTGTATTACTGAAAGATCAATTCTTTATTTGTCTGAGTTCGAAATTAACATTTGGAAATATGGTATATATTTTACTCGTTATAATATTATTTCTGAGGTTTTCCTCACGGGCAAACGTGAAGAATATTTCAAAAAAAGATTTGTTCATTTTTATACTCTTATACGTGTTCTCGATCAGTTGAATACATTTTTCTTTTTTTTCATCTTTGCTGCATATCAATTTCGGGTTGACCAATCAATTATTTTTATCGGAAAATGCGTTCGGTCCTGGCGTTTCGATAGTATCATAATAACAACATTCTTTATTGTTCTCATTGAAAATCAGCTGACCGAGTATCATTTCATTGCGGTTTTCGTTTAAAATGTAATCCGATATCGACGAGATAATTTCTTGAGGTATTTGTATCACGGGAAGAAGATTTGTTGATTTTATAGTGAATAACTATATTATAATTGACAATGTAATCGTGTTTAATAAGCTTACATTATTTTTAATTTCCTTTCGATTCCAAAATATCTTCTTAGATACGTTGCGAAGCTTGATGTTTTTGCTGTAGAAACGCTGAATCGATTCAATCGAGGAAGGGGTTTTGTTTAGGTAAAGATTGTTGATGTCGATACTTTCTTGGAAAATATCGTCGAGGGTAAAACCGCTTTCATTCCCTTCTTTAGTTCGGTACATTTTTATATAATGTAAATGTTTAATTTAATTGTTTGAAAGAAATATATATATATATTATAATAGAGATTATAATCAAATATGAGAAAAAATATTATAATTATTATGCGCTCGATCTTCGGTTCAACAAGGAGAATTACTATTATATCTATTATATTTTGTACAAGAATTTCAAGGAGTTATTTACTTTAGACGTATCTTTTTGTTTATTGAGCGCGTTGCGATTAAATCACGTAATAAAGTATATAAAGAAGATCCCTATTTGTGATTGGTGACATCGGCGGGGATTAGGAGATATTATTTTTTTATACTTATCCGACTCGAATTCTTGTTTTATAAAAACCAATAAATAAAATAAATATAACATAACATAACAATGATTAAAAGGGATAAAAAAGGATATTCAAATATGAATTCCTTCAATACATCAACAATGAATACTTTTTCAACCTATAGCAACGAAAACAAAACAATCCCAAACGTTAATATTAAATTATTTACTTCAGAAAGCAAAAAAAGCAAACAAGATATTGGCATAAAAAAAGCAACTCCAACCACTCTTCATAACTCAAAGCAAGAGCCATTAAAGCTCCGCGTAAATAATCGCAAGGAAGAGATTGAAGTTCATGTTGCAAAAACAAGAATTACAAAATTATCGGAAAACTCCGCGAGAACAAATACAAATAATACGAGTCCAACCAAGCAGAAAATCCGCGGGAAATCAGCTGATCCATTCAAAACGAGAGGAAACTCGAATAAATCAGAAGCATCAACGAAATTAACAAACACAGCGTATAATAAAGCCAAAAAGAAGAAGTCGAAAATAGAAAAAAGCAATAACAAGACTATAGAAATAAAACCAAAAGTGGGCAATATCTACAAAAGGAACGAATTAACGAAAACATTTATCATTTCGAACAGTGATAATAAATCGAAAGACAACAATAATGGCAAATGCCGTAATTGAGGCAACCCACAAGGCAGAGAGAATAATAACAATTTACTTCCTTGATCTCAGCAACATAATGCTGTGATCGTTCAAGAAGATCTTATCAGTAAAGATATTTTACAATCAATTTCACAATTTGCAATTGTATTATCTAATCTTCACGATAAGAAACAGAACATTGAGATGAAACAGTTGATAGCAAACGTTGATACAAATAAAACAATTGATAATGAAAGGGAGGTCTTTAACATTAAGCAAGAGAAGAAGAAAAAGTCTCAAAAAAATAAGCCTTCACTTAACAACATAAGCTTTAACCCTAAATTGGATATTAAAGCCACAGGAACTCACATCTCAAAGGGAAGTGTTAAACAAGCTAAGCTAAAGAAAACAACAGCGAATGAAATCATTAAAATTAATAACAATAATATCTCGAGAAACCTTGAAAACGTTGATGAGTGCAATGATAAAATCGAGGATACGTATGTCGGTATCCAGCTACCCCAAGTACATAAATACCAGGTAGATAAGCCTTGAGAAAACAATTTAAAATATAAACAATGAAATAGTTTCAGTATCTTCGAGGATGACGATCCCACTGGAAACATCTGTAATTGATCAAAGGTGTTCATTGGCGACATCGACGCCTATGAAGATATCATTGAAAAGGATAAAATCGATAAATTCAAATCACAGCGCTCGAAAAGCTCCTTCGGATTACACACGACAATACGAAACAAGAAACCAGCAAATATACAAATGCTGGAAGAGGTGAATCAAGTGAGCGATTGAGAAGAGGAAAATGAAGAAAATGATAGCGATGTTAATTTATTTGAATTGAACGATGATAACCATAAAATCGGGAAGAAAATTTATCACGAAGGACACCATTTAGTGCCTAATCATATATCGAAACTAATGTTCTGTAAAATATTCGACGAAGCAAATGCTCAAGCAAAAGAATAATCCTATGGGAACATCAATGAGATATTACTATAAATACATAATATATTTATCTTCACTGGAAATGAAGGAAATACTATGAATATTTAATGTTTTCAAATATAAATAGATTACATTTTTTGGCTATCGTTTTATTATTAGTTTGTTTAAGGAGGATCTTTAGTTTAATTAACTGGAATAATATTATTGAATTTGAATTCATATTCGTATTTGATTAAGAAATGAAATTGTTTTCATGGGTAACATTTACACTGTTTTGTGTTGATGTGAATGTGTTTTGTATAATGAGAAGAAGAAGAAGAAGAAGAAGAAGATGGTAAAGAAGATTCCAAAATAAAATCGTTGATATTTTCAGTTTTTGTTTTTATATTTTTTTTTGTTTCTTTTAAATTCTATTCTATTTGTTTGCTTTTTCATTTTACTTTTTAACAACTTCAATATCGTTCTTCTTGTGAACTCCTCCACGTAATCTACCTGTTCTTCTCGCGGAAATCAGACCGACTTTTCTACCTGCACTTAAATCTCTTCTCACGGTTGATGGTTTACCAAGATGCTGTTGATTACCTCCACCGAATGGATGCTCAACTGGGTTCATGCAAACACCTTTCACTCTAGGCCATACATGTCTTTTCGCTTTATATTTATGATATTTATTACCAGCTTTAAGGATGGGTTTATCAATTCTTCCTCCACCGGCAATAAGTCCAAGCATTGCTCTAGCGGAACTAGTAACTGTTTTCTTCGCTCCCGAAGGTAATTTTAATTTAGTTTTATGATCTTCATCAGAATGGGAAACAATAATCGCATATGATCCTGAAGTTCTAGCGAATGCACCTCTATCTCCCATATATTGTTCAACGTTACAAACTAAGGAACCTTCTGGAATAGAGTGTAGTGGAAGTACATTTCCGACTGCGATTTGCGCCTTTCTACCACAGAAAATATGTTGACCACTGTGCATTCCTTCAGCGGCAGCGAAATATTCAGTACGCATTTTATATCTATATGGATCACGGAAAACTACTTTTGCGAGGGGTGCTCCACGACCTGGATCATGAAGGATTTCCTTAACAACACCTTTAATATATCCTTCTCTTTCAATTAAATCTAATTTTCGGAGTTTTGCAGGTGCGATCCGCTTCGAGGTATGTGCTCTAAAAATACTTCCAGCGCCCTTTCTGCATTTACGAATCACTTTCCCCATATATCTTGAATATAAATAAATAATATTTAATGTTTAATAATAAAATAATCAAAAGCATTCAATTTATTATTTTTAAAATTATCGATGATTAATTAAGCATTTATATCGAATAAAAAAGGAATGAGGATTAATTTCAAGCGTATGTGATCAAGAAGTGGGGATTGGGGATTGGGGATT
>JAWNBB010014592.1:0-11545 GCA_036325645.1 Balantidium ctenopharyngodoni
GGGGATTGGGGATTGGGGATTGGGCCCAATCCCCAATCAATAAAAACAAATGTCATACCTTGATGCGTAATTTACATTAATTACTTCATATTTTGTTTTTTTAAAATAATTATTAAATGTATGAATGACATTTATCCCTCTTTCTAATCATAATCCTTTCATTACATCTCCTACAAATTATCGCCACGGAACAAAAAAGAAAATACCGATTGGGTATTTCCCTTCCCTTTTGAGAAACAGTTTGGACAGATTACCGTAATTACTTCAAGAAACTCGTTGATGAAGATCCAACGACATACGATTTTGATTTATTTATTAGAAGCTCAGCATCGAAATCCGTTTCGCTTCAGCAAGTCGAGACCGAAGGATTGCTCCTTAATAAAATAAACGTTTTGATCATCTCACCACATGATTTGAAAGCCCCGGGTAATTGAGTGTCTTATTGCAAGGCACTCGGTATTAAAGTCATCTCCTTTGTACGGTGAATTCATAACATTAAAATCGACGTTTTTGTCTCTCCTGATACCGAAGAAATTGGTGTTTTAAAGGGACAATTCATTAAGGATAATATCATAGAAGGTGAAAAGAAAGGTTGTATCAATTTACAAGGTGCATCAACGGACTTAAATACTGGTTTCGTAAATAACGGGATTGTAAAAGTATGAACACCAGAGGTGTGAGCTGCAAATTTTTTGTGGTTTGAAACCAAAGAGATTAAAAACTGGGATCCTTTGGAGGCAACGAAATACGCAAATGAACTACCCATTGAACAAGTTAATGAGTTAGGTTTTGTCATTGCAGGGAATGATGCTTGAGCAGAGGCGTTTTACGACGTGATATCTAAAAGAACTAATAACACTGATTTGGTGTGAACGAGTAACGATTACGACAAAAACATAACTGACAAACTTTGCGATAAATTAGGCAAGAAATTTATGACTGTGAAAGTGAATCAGGAAGATAGTGTGAGAAAGGCGTTAGACTCCGCTATGTTGCTTGCGCAAGGGAAACCGTGAAATATTAGCAGATTGTTACCTATTGGCCCATACGAGATCCCGGCGATTATGACAACCGTTGAAGCATATAATTGTGAAAAGAATGACATGACTGTTAATACGGGGGGAAAAGAAGAATTATAATTATAATGTTAAAGCCTATTAATTGAAGACAACGATTCTTTTATGTTAATAGCCACATTCCGGAGAACATGACTGATAATGAAATCTAAATAATAAAACATGTTTTATTCACCATATAAACAGGGATATATTCATTTAAACATAGTTAATTTCATGCATAATAAAATTAGGGTTTCACTATGGTAGTGTTTTCTCAAGCGTATTCTCATTTGTTTATTTGTTCGAAAAGTCAATCCGACTCTACAGAAAGCGAATTGATAATTGCATCTCAAGAATCAATTTGCTTTGTTAACTCGATTTTATCTTTGTATGTATTGAGATTCTCGTCGGTATTCCTATTAATGTCATATAAAATCGTAATCAAATCCCGTGTTTCGTTTATTTTCGTTAATACATTCTTTTGGTTTTTATCAATCACCGATGATTTCTCGTCGAAAATCGCTGTTAAATCGTTAAATAAATAATCGAGAATTTCCTTGTCGAACGTCACTTTCATGTTTTTTCGTTGTATTATTATTGGTTCACTGAGTTTGATTTTCTTGATTGATTCAATGTGTTTTTTATAATAGTATCCTTCGACTTTGTTTACGATCGGTTCTGTGTTTACGATTACGACTCCCGCGTCTGGATGTTTTGCTGGAGGGATCGCTTTGATAGTCTCGTTTACGATTATTGGTTGCGTTTTTTGGAGATCGGGAACATGATTATCCTGTGAGAGTGAGGATGGTTTTTCGATTATCGTGTTTTGTATCGGGGGTGTTGTTCAGAGGGGTAATTCTTGGGGACTGGGAAGAGATTGGGTTTGTGTTTTAGGAAGACCGGGATTTGTGGGTTCTGGTGTGGATGTTTGTTTGGGGTTGGTGTTTGAAGTGGAGGAATTGTTTTGCATTTTGTTCGTTCATAGGCTAATTCCCTTTCTAAACATATTCATTTTTTAATTTATACTATTATAAAGCATATTATTAATGGTTATGATATTAAAAGGGAATTTATTTGACAATGACTGATTCACATCTTGAGAATTGTAAATCTAATTGACATCAAAGTCATCTTTAACTTCATCGTTTATTAATACTTGTCATATTGATCGTGTTGTTTTGTCCTTTCAAGAAGTAAAAATATTTTATTTAATTTGGTGGTATTACAAGACAGTGTCGTATGGATTTTCATTTACTGTATATTGTGTTTTGTATTATACCATTGCACTCAGTTTTACAATGTTGATGAAAGTCAAGTCAATGTCTTAGAATGTTGTTTCGTGTTTTCCACATTCGTTCGGGTGTAATTCAATGATTCATATTTAATGTAGTTGAATTTCACTTGTTGTGATATCTTTATCGGGAAATAAAAGAAGTGAATAATTTTTCTTCGTTGTTATTCTTTTCTCATATTGCGCTTGATGTTATTGTTTTAATTTATATAGTCAGTACTTGTCTTTAAGCTTTATTCAAGGAATTATTCTTGCAATGATATCCACAAAAAAGTTATTCCTTCGCACTCTTTTTATCACATTTGAATTAAGGTTTCGAATCTATGACAATATTTCTACTTTTAGAAGCGGTATTTTGGTCTTATGGTCTCTATTATTTATATCCTCGATGCAATATTGTTATTTGACTTTTATCGTCCGTGTTTGGATATTATTCGACTCACGAAGAGTGTTACTTCTTTGTTGCGCATTCCGTGGTGGTGTTAACCGCTTCTGTTTAGATTTTCATTGTTTTTGATATTTGTTTTTTCTTTTCAATTGAGTAAAATGTCATCACGAAACACAAAAATAATTATCACGATCTTGATATCAACTCTTTAAATATGGTAGTTGGGCGTGGCGGAATGCTGATCTTCCTTTGTTTCCTTTTGATTATTCATTTAAAAAAACTTTTTAAACATGATTAACGTCTTTACAGTTCTAATGTTCTTTTACTTTCCTCCAGTAAAACATTAATCATTTCATTAGTTAACTTCCCTTACTTCAATTACTTATATCAATTCCACATTTCTTTTCTTTTTGATTCGTTTAATTTGTGAACTTGCCTATTCGGATATTATTATTTAACTTCAAATTTAAATAAAACTACGAGCATAATGGCATTAACGATATAATCATAAGCAGAAGCATAAGCATATATAAGCGTTATATTATATTAATCCCATTAAAATGAATTCCCAGGAAGAGATAATCTCTTTACAAAACAATAAAATAACTAACCTCCTCAACGAAATCCAAGCCAAAAACATGTTAATTGATTCACTGAATAACAAGGCAACTGTCTCAGACTCCGCAATGGCGAAGCTTCAAACATATAAAAAAGAAATATCTCTTTGACAAGAGAAGCTGAGTCTCTCGAAATATGAATCCTCTTCCGATTTAAATAATCTTATCGAAGAAAATACGTTTTGAAAAGAGGAACAAATCTCTCTGAATAACAATCTTCAATCAAAGGATAAAAAGATCAAGGAATTATTAGAAATAATTTCTCACTACGAAGCTCAGAATATCTCCTTGACCTCACAACTCGAATCTTTGATACACAATAACAAGGAACTAAAGGCGGTCGCGCTAGACTTATCCACAAATTACCAAAAGGTAAAGATGAAATGATCCTGTCAAAAGGAAGAAACCAAAACATCGAATGAATTTGTCAACGATATGAACTATACAAAGCTCCAGTTCGCTTCGAAAACAAAGGAATTGGTGAGTATACTTAAAGAGTATTCCACTGAATGAGTAAGGGTAACATCGGAGCTCGATGAATACAAAAGCCAATATAACGCGTGATTTGCAAACTATAACAAACAAACAGAAATCATACAAAAATACGAACACGATAATATCGCTCTTCATCAGGAGAACGAGGGCCTTATCAAGGAATACAATCACCTCACTGAAATAGCAAACAACTTAAGCAAGGAGTTTAAAGAGCATGAGAGTAAATATAACCCGAAAGTGAACATCGGTTGAAACGATGCACTTAATAAAAAGGATATTTGCCTTAAACAGATGGAAAAAAAATATCGGGATTTAGTTACAATGGTGAATAAGGATATTCTTAATATTACTACTCTGTTAACGACTTCCTTCGATATTACCCTCGTCACGAATCACGAGGAAGTCAATTTCCAGACACTGATTCAAGGATGAAAGGAATACAATGATAACTGTAATTGAGTGTTATCGAAAGTAAAAAACGAAAACACAAATTGAAAACTGGAGATTGAAGGATTAGATAGGAAATCTTGTAAAGATGACCAGGTTATCGAATCGCTTAAAAGAGAAGTAAGTGCGCTAAAAAATAAAGAAAATATGTTACGGAACGAACTGGAGAATCAAGCGTCGATAATAGAAACAAATTTAAAATTAATCCACGAACTGAAACACAAATCCAGTCCTGAATATTCAAATAAACTCAAAAACATTTTTGATCTTTGCGGCGTGGCGGAGAGTGAGGATTACGAGTCATCATGAAATAAAATTTATGAAATTGTAATAGCCAGGAACGACAATATTAATTATAAAAAGAATTACGAAACCCTATCCACCGAATGAGAACGTAAGCAAATGCAAATCAAAAATATCGAAGAGTGATGAACCAAGAAAACTGAGCAGTGCAATAACTGTGAGGAAATAGTAAGTCAGTTGCGAATTGAAAACCAGAAGTTGATCGATGACAACGTGGAATGAATATCCCAAATTAAAAATAATAGTAAATAATCGAGTGGATTCTTTTATGGGAGGGCATTATCTTTAGGTATAAGTCAACGATTAATTTACTTATGTTAAAAAGAGAATTGAATTCTAATTGATATAATATTTAAAATAAATTGAAAATAAATAACATGAGAAGGAAAGCCCAACGCTGTTTAAACAAAGTTTTTAGTGATTTTAATATAAAAAATCCGCGGAAAAACTGCAAAGATATCATGAAAGACATTGACGACTCTCTAACGTCGCAGTTGAATAACTTGAATAACCCGTTCGAATTTAAAAAGCCTCAAATAACATCACCTCGGAGGGTGTTTTCCCAAAAGAATAATTCGGTAAATGCATTAACAAGTGTTGGATCAGGAATAGAAATGCCGTTTGAGCTGAAGAATAAATTAAGAAAGAAGAAAATCGAGTTTAATCGCCTCACGAATCGGATGATTCTCAATCAAATTGTTTCCAATATTAAAACTAAAAACTACTTCTCCAATTGAGAAACAACAACAGCGTCCTCGAATAATAAATGCAATAGTATCGGCAACCAAAACCCTCCGAATAATGATCTCATGAAATCGTACTCAAGTATGTTTGTCACTGGGGTGAATTTCACACATAATAATAATAATAATAATCATATTCACCACTCGACATCCCCGGTAGCCGCAAAAGTAAAACAAACATTAACAATACCAAAACGGAAAAAGAAAAAAATAAACGATTCGCAATTCGCAAATTGAATTCCAATTATGAATATTACAAATGTCAACGGAGTCGAAGAAGGAAAAAAGGAATTGGAGAAGTGAAAGCAACAATATTTTAAGTTCATTCGAATACCGAAACCGAAAGTAACAGAGAGGAAACGCGCTCACAGACTCGATGCAAAGGTAATAAATAACAAAATGGCAAATATCGAAGAAATTGAAGACCCGATCACATTTAAGAATAATAATTGAAAGTATAATATACAAAGAACCAATGAAAAGGAATGAATACAAAGGGAACTCCGAGGAAAGAATAAAGGTTATTTGATAGCGCTTGAGGACATGAAGAACATCGAGAGGGAAATAGATTATAAAAAGGATGACCAAGATTACGATGTTCGTTTCTTGGAGAGGGAACACTACCGAAAAAAGAACATGATTCTAGGCAAGATAAACGAGAGTGTGGTACAAGAACATATTAAGTTTTTAAGGGAGAGTTTTGGGATGAATATCAAAAAGAAACAGAAAAAAGAAAATCAAAGTAAAGAAAAGGATGATTAATTGATAGTGATACCTGCTTACATAGTAAGTGGGGTGCTTGATAAAGCATCACTCGCTTATGCTGGAGGCGACGCTGTTATGGAATATTCTTTTTTTCTTTATTGATTATTTACTAAAGATATATTTTTATTGCTTTCATTTGTACTGTATCGAATAGTTAAAGTGTAGTGACTATTTCAGGAGTGGAGTATCGAAGGAAAGTAAATAAGAATTCTAAAACAAGTGATTGGTTTAATTGTGTAAGTACGAGAATAGTTTAGTTATATTTACTAATTATGAGTGAATTAAATGAGTTTTATAAAGGATGTAATATGAACAAGCTTTTAGTATGCAATTGATAAAATGTAATTGCATTGTATATTCCTATGTTCGATGATATTTTTATTTATTTACTCTGATCAATAACTAAACTGGAGAGTCTCTGAAGGTGTTTCTATAAAGTTTGAAAATAAGTTTTCACAGTGCAGTTTTACATTCCTCTGTCTTGCTTATTAATAGATCTTATTATGTTAAAGAAGTAATTTAGAATATCAACTGTTGGTATATTCTGCTCCTTCTACCGTTGGAATAGTTCTTTGCTTACTGTTATTGTATCTTGTTTACAATGGAAATACAAAAATTGTGAAGTGTTTCATATGATTGTTAGTTGATTGACATAACCAATTATTTACAAATTAATGAACTGATTATCATCGCTTTGTTCTTGTGTCAGTCTCGTTGAACATAAGATTCCGGGGGCAAACCTAGGAGTCGTAATTTGATCATAAGATAATCAAAAATGGATTTCAGGTGAAAGAAGCATCTTAGAAGGTATTCTCATACATAAATACTAAGATTAATTCAATGCAATAAGTCCTAATTTAAATTGTTTTTAAAGAAACAAATAACACGTTTAGTATAATTTGAAAATTGAATGATGGATATAATAATTGTTATTATTACTGTGTTTAATAACACTATTTTATTTATTTCGATTTAACGGTATTTCTCATTTCTCCAGAGGTAAGTTGTTGATTCCATTTATAAAATCGAAATAATATATATATCATCTTCCTGCATCAGGCAGTGTTCCTATGGGTTATCATTGATAGTATGTTATTGGGTTTTCATTAGGTGATGACATTCAATATAATAGTTTTTTATTATGTTTTATTCATATGATCAACCAATATCATCATGTATTGTTTGTTTTATACATTGGATATCTAATCATCTTCATTTTCATCTTCTAATTCAATGCGCTAACGCGCTGGATCAGAGTTGATTAACGTTCAAATTGGGATATAACCTTCCTGGTGGTATTAACAGTGATGCTTCAACCACCTTCCTTATAAGACATGTCCACATGCATAGCTTTTGGAAAGTATGGCGAGATATAATTACAATAACCTGATACACTTTAATTGATGTTAACTTCATATGATTCTTGAGGTACCTCTCATTTAAACACGTTCTCATTTTAGTAATGTAAAGCTATTGTGTCAACGTATTCTACTTACAATACATTCCAGAAATATAGGAATTCTTTATCATTGAGTTTTTCGCATTTTCCTTTGTGACTCATCTTTCTTTCTTCCTGGGTTCCTTCATTTGAGTTATTCGATAAGCTTGTCAATCATTTGTGAGAGATCTTTTATTGTGTATTCACTGAAATTCCGCTTTACATACCCTTGCTATCAGTTAGTCTTATTTAGAATGTCATGTATTTCAGCATATCCAGATTACATTTTTTTGAGTTAGGTGATTGTGTATTGTTCTTTTTGTCCCTTGCTTCTTTTCCTTCCTTGTTCTTTTGGAGTGCACCTTGTTACCTTGTTATTGAACAAAATTTATTTTTTTATTGTCCTCAAATCGTAGTAAATATCCTGTGTCCATAAATCATAGTGAATAACTCATCTTTAATTGTGTAAACCTTCCATGTCATTGATTAAAATTGAAGTTCTCATCTTCTATTTTTTATACTTAATATAAACACAACTTTTATTGTCAATGTTCCATGATGTAACTCCCAAAGTAACAATTTATCATATGTACAAAATCAGGTTCTTATGTTGAACCTTCAACAATCACCTCAAGCACCTCAAAAGCAATACTCACCCATCTCAACCTTAAAACGCCCTCAATATTTCTATCCTATCCTCAATGAATCCCATCTCTTTCCAAGAAATACCGTTTCATCACACAATCATCGATAATTTATTTAATTCCCCAAGGACAACCTAATCAAATGATCAATACAACCAAACTAACCAAACCTTATTAGATATCATATTTCTCCCACATTACATCAACCAATCATCCATATTAATAACCATAATACACTGATAGAATTAATTATTTCCTTTCACGGGAATCATTCACGTTCCTATTCTTATTAATTATTTATTATTATTAAAACAATGGAAGAAGAAGTTCTGATCGAAAAAGTCTCCAAAGATACCTGTATTCAATCCTTTAAAACATTCATTCTCAATTCTGACAATCCAATCGTAAATTTAAAACGCTTCAGCTTAAATGGAGACATTGACAAAAATAACCTTCGCTCTATGTCATGGCGTATCTTCCTTTCAACACTTCCCTCATCGGAATCAATCACCGAATGGATCTCCACCTTAAATCAGTCTCGTTTATGCTACAAAAAGATGGTGAAAAATTATTTTTCATTGAAGAAATTAACCGGAGATCCATTAGCAAACAATTCGAAGTCATCAAACACCAACAACGATTGGAACACCTATCACGAAGACACAGACGCGAAAAAACTAATCAAACTGGACTTGGACCGTACTTATCAGGAAATGACTTTATTTAAAAAAAGCAGTACAAAGGAAATGTTAGCGAACATTCTATTTATCTGGTCAAAAGAAAATCACGATCTCTCCTATCATCAAGGAATGAACGAACTCCTCGCTGTATTCTACCTCGCGTTCTACCCGTATTATTTCCCTAATGAAACTTCAATCCCAATCGAAGATTTAGTAACGTATTCCTTAACTCTTGATTCCAAAACAGCCCACGCGAAGGAACTCTTCGAGTTCTTCCATGATGAGCAATATATCGAAGCGGATTGATACTTTATCTATAGCTCACTCATGGAAAAAGGAATTAAAGAATTATTCGATTTATCATTATCCAAAGACAAAGACAAAGAACCGATTCAATATAAGAAATACGAATGATTCCAAAACGAATTCAAATCTCAATTAACTCAGGAACTCGAAATACCTTTAAACCTACGTTGCGAAATGATAATCCACGAAAAACTGAAAATGTTAGACGAAGAGTGATATAATCACTTCAATCGCATACAATTAAGTTGCTCCATTTTTCTGCAGAGATGGCTGAAATGCGTATTCAACCGTGAATTCGAATACAAAGAAGTGTTGATATGATGGGACGCCTGATTCGCAAACGAAGAAAAGGGGGAACGCTATAATTTCATGTTTATCGACTTTCTTTCATGAGCGATGATTTTGAGAATCAGAGATAAACTAATTAACTATGACCAAAACGAGTGTTTTATGGAGCTGTTTAAATACCCGAAAGTAAATAATATAATCGATTTGGTATTCTGAGCGGAGAAGGTTAAAAGGGCGATTTACGATAAAATTAGTGGGAAGAAGGTAAATGTTTACGATTGAATCGGTAAGAAAATGTTTTCGGATAATCCCGGAACTAACATAGATCATAGTGGAAATATCATTCAATATTCAGGGGATAATGATACAGATAAAGGGGATGATGATAATAAAAAAAAATCGTTTTTTAAAGGAGCGATCAATTCAGTGGGAGGGTTTTTCAAGGAAGTTAAAGAAAAAGTATCAGAAGGTATTGACAAAATTAAACCGAAGAGCACGGAAAGTAAAATAGATAAGGCGTTTCCAGTGATAATATCCTCGAAAAAGGACGCGGAAAATATTTTTGATTTAATCTATAATAAGTATTCTCATAAAATGGATATGCAAGATCGTATGTTCTTTATGTCAGCGTTGGATTATTATAAATGTACCAATTAAATAGTTGATGAGATGGGGAAGCATAAAAAGAGAAATTACTATGATAACGTAGTCAAGGTATATTGCAATTAATTTGTTCATTAATATTACGAATAGTTAAGATTTGATTTTAATTCTTAATATTTAACATTGATTAATATCAATTAGATCTTTTGTTCGTTACTCGAACCCGGACTTCTTCTGTTGAATCTTTGGTTTAATGATTATCTTTTAACCGGGTATTCCGAAGGATTATGAACTTGGATGATGCTTCATCTAAAAGGAGGAACGGTATCAATCACTTAATAAAACTAAGGTTGCATTTGATAGAGTGATAACATTATTTTCAAGGGACACAATACATCAACATATAATATACGAGTGATGTTTAATGTAAAAACTGAAATAAATTAATACATATTTTATTAAAATGAGTGGTTTTTTCGGATTTTTCCGTTCTAAGAAAAAAGAAAACAAACTTGCGAAGGTACTCGTTTTAGGCCTGGACAACGCAGGAAAAACGACAATCCTCAAAGCGATATCGGGAGAAACAGTGAAAAATCTACCGCCGACGAAAGGGTTTAATGTACAGGTAATCCAAAAAGAAAATGTAAAGTTCACATTTTGGGATGTCGGCGGTCAACAGGCAATTCGCAACGTTTGGGAAAATTATTTCGAAAGCAATGACGCTTTGATATTTGTAATAGATTCAAGTGATACTTATCGTTGAGAAGAAAGTGGGCAAGAATGACGCGATTTACTTGAGGAAGATCATTTGAGTGGTATCCCCTTGTTGATACTCGCGAATAAGCAGGACCTAAATCTATCTTGAAGTCCTGAGGAAATAATGAACGAATTAAATTTAAATAACATAATTAATAGGAAATGGACTATCGTTGCATGTAGTGCCCTAAGTAAGCTCGGGTGAAACGACGGTTGAATGTGGTGAGAAAAAAATGTGAGTTGTTAATAGCATGAATGGCGGGGTGGTTTATATATTGAGAATTAATAAAGTTAGGATATTTTATTGTAAATTAACAAGAATAAATATATTTCCAGGATATATTATGTGATATCCTTGTTTTAGTGTGGTGTTTATTTGATTTTATTTATTATTTTTAACTCCGTGTCGGTATCAAAATAAGGGGAATGGTTCGGGGTTTTGTTTTTATTATCGCATATTTTTTATATGAAGTAAAAGTGAATTAAATGGAATTCTACGTTATTATCCCGGTGTAATTGGGGTAAGATAGAACATTGTTCATCTGCATGTGGTCTTGGAGTTGCGTGTGTTGCAATGATAAATATTTAATTTCATTTGTAGAGGGTGATTTAATATTAGAGATAGTATTAAGGGATGGTAAGTCAATGGTATAATTATAAAAAGAAAATGAATGATAAATAAAGTCGATGATATTTAAAAATGGGGATTGGGGATTGGGGATT
>JAWNBB010014605.1:0-10798 GCA_036325645.1 Balantidium ctenopharyngodoni
AATCCCCAATCCCCAATCCCCCATCCCCCATCCCCCATCCCCACCCCTGATCACATTTCCTTCCCCCTAAACATTCCCACCAAAACCCCCCACATTATCACCCCCTATCTTCCTTAAACCCCCTTTAAACAACCCACATTACCACCCCGTTTCACCGACTTCACCCCTGATCACATTTCATTCCACCTAAACATTCCAACAACAAACCACTCACATTATCACACGATATCTTCATTAAACTCCATTTAAATAACATCAACATCAACATCAACATCAACATCAACATCAACATCAACATCAACATCAACATCAAACGCATCCTCTAACCCAACGCCCAGAACCTCCGACACGAGAACCCGCAGGAAATCCCTTCTCCCCCCGCCTCTCCCCTTCCCGTCCCGCATCCGTTTACGCATATCCCATTTTATAATCCATAAATAAACAATATAATGATGGACAATTTAATTCGTAATGTCGCGGTGCAGCCGAAACTCCCAAAATGAAAGTCGAAAACAATCAAGACGGAAGCCCACAAACTCACCGTAGTCGACAACGAAATCCAAACTCTCCTCGCGAAGATGCTCAATGAGTATAAATCCGATTCACTCCCCGATTTAACTCCGATAAACAAGAACGCAAGCGATCCCATCCTCGAACATCACCGGCAATCGCATCCACATCCACATCCACACCCACACCAGTACCTTCACCCGCAGCAAGAACCGGGTAAAATGAAACGGCATCGACAAGACCAAAACCTCGATCACGACCAGAAGGAGAACAAACGCAAAAGTCTGGACCTCAAAAAACTAAAAAACAATTGAATGGTATCTTCCGAAAGTAGCCAGGATTACGTGTTGTCAATGACGAGGCGTGATAACGGGTCTCCCATGAAACGTTACAGCAGTCCGAACAGCAACGCGCCTCTGTACAGGGACTTCCTCAACATGAGCTTCAAAAGAAATCTCTTCTGTGAGAGCAATAACCAGGGCGACAGGGTATCGAAGACCAACTCAAACAATAACAAAAACACCAACATCAGCGCTAACATCAGCGTTAACAATAACAATAATCGTAACCAGGACAAGCAGGACACGCGGGACAAGCAGGACAAGGCGAATCACTCGTATTCAAGTTTGAAGAATTGAATCGCGGAGGAACGAAACCAATCGGGAAGTGTCGATATGAGTTCGTTGTATAACAACAGCGCGATGGAGCTGAACCACGCGTATTCGAATGAGAATTTTAAAACGGGGAATCATATGGGTATCACCAATAAAAATAGCGTCAGTTGCAAACGAGGCGGGATCCACAACTACAAGAGCAACAAGAGCAACAAGAGCTACGATGTCGAGCTCGTACCCGGCGCAGGTCAGGTACATGGTATTAGAAACCGGAAGTCGAATGAACATGTGTCGTTTAAACAAAAAATTTTTAAATTTGATCGGGAGCGGAGGTTCCCTCCGTTTAATCGGAGTAGTACGGAGAAGGTAAGCGATTGAACGTTCGGGAAGAACAAAAACAAAGTTGAAGATGAGAACACCGAAATCACCTGAGAAAACATGAAAAATATTTGCGGCGATCACATCGACGAGTTCAGGGACATCTGCTTGCAGTGAAAAAAAACGCTTAAAAACCCGCGGATCAGTACCGAGAACAGCGAGGACAGCCGGTCCGTAATGTCCAGTCTGAACAGCGCTGACACGCAGTCCGAATCGGAAACGCGATTGATGAACATATCCGAGAAGTATCGCCAATGACAGAGTAAAGGGAGGGTCTACGACTCGGTTGACGACGAGGAGGCTCAGGATCAGATTACCACTGCGTTACACGTACCGTTGGATTCGTCGTTTTATTTCGTGTACAACTGCGTAATCGTGTTCTTCACCTTCTACTCCTCGTTTTTCACCCCTGTGATCATCATAAACGACGGTTGCTACGATACAAAACGCTTCTCGACCTGGGTCGAGATCCTCATCGACATCGTCTTCATTTTCGACATCTTCCTCTCCTTTTTCATACCGTTCATCACCTTCGATGAATGCGTCGTAACTGGTCTCCGGCGGATGTCCAAACATTACATCTGCACCTGGTTCCTGGTCGACTTGATCGCGGGAATGCCGGTCAACTCCTATTTCATTTACCAGTTCCAATCGGGAAACCTGCGCATGAGTCGGATCTACGGGGGGTGATCGATTAACAAATTCAAACTGCTTCAACTGCTCCGGGTGTGCAAGATTATCAAAGTGTTTTACAGCAACGTAATCGTGACGAACCTGCGGGAAAAGGTGTTCGACACGATGAATTACTCCATCTCGATCCGGTTGGTCTCCATTGTATTGTACTATCTCCTGATCCAACACGTGTTCACCTGCATCTTCATCATCGTCGCTCAGACCGCCCACGAGAACTGGATCACGCGGCTCCTCGGGCACGACAAAAGGGACTTTCTCACGATCTACGTCACGAGTTGCTACTTCGTCCTAGCGACGATTTCCTCCATCGGATACGGCGATATCTCGATGGTCAACGTAAACGAGAAGTTTCTCAACTTGTTCCTCATGATCTTCGGCGTCTTTTGATACACCTTCGCGATCACCTCTATCAGCACCTTCATTCAGAACCTCGACCTGAAAACCGACGCCTTCCTTTGAAAGCGGTCTTTACTCGAGGAGATCCGGCGCACCCACGACAACCTCCCGACCAGCCTCTACGACAAGATCTTCCGCTACCTCAAATACGAAGACAAGAACAATCGCATCGACAAGAACGTGGTCTACAACTGCCTTTCGATCGGGCTGAGGAACAACTGAATCACGGAGATGTACAAGCCGATTATCCGCAATTTCATTTTTTTTAAACACTACAAAAACACCGACTTCATCGTCCGCGTCATCCTCGCGTTCAGACCTATCATCGGAAGCAGGCACGATATCCTGGTCAAAGAAGGCGATTTCATCGAGGAGATGATGTTCGTGAAAACGGGCGGTCTCACCCTGCAAATCCCGCTCCCGAATTGACACTTGCACAAGATCACGTCGAAGTCTATCATGAGCACGTGATATCAGAATTTCGGAAGTTGCCCCTTCGGGGCGCCCGGGAGGGCGGGGGAGAGGAGTGAAATGTTCACGCGGGTTAAGGGGGAGGACAAGGGGAATCGCAATGAAAAAATCTACGCGCAAATCTGAGAGATCAGGGAGAATGAGCACTTCGGTGATATTTTGATGTTTTTGAATCGGCGGTCGCCGCTGAGTGTGAAGGTGAAGAGTAAAGTGATCGAATGATTCTTCCTTTCGAAGACGGAGGCGGTCGAAATATCGACGAGTTTCCCCGGAATTTGGGAGGATATCAACACGAAATCGCTGCATAACATGGAGGAAATCGAGAAACTGATTAGGAATGTCGTGAAGTTGTTTATAAAATCGAATTTGAAATTCCTTTCGAAGTTGTTGAAATCGAAGGGGATGAGGAAGTTGTTAAGGAAGTACCAGGATACGGTGGGTAAGACGGGGAATTGTTTGAAGGGGAGTTGGAAGGATTTTAATGCGATTTGAGTTTATAATGCAGGGCGGGGGAATGGTAGGGATAATGAAGGGGTGGGTGGGGGTGATGGGGGGGTTTGTGGGGGTGCGATTGAAGAAATTGAAGATGAGGATGAGGATGAAGATGAGGATGAAGAGGAAAATGACGCAGTGCAGACCGACGTTGGTGATAAGGAGATGCGAATTGAAATGTGGAGGAAGAAGAAGACGGGTATTTATGTAAATAATAGTAATAACAACGACAGTGTCAACAGTACGAATTGTAATCGGAATCACCATTTCGGTTGCTTTAACGGCGAACAAAATGGTAATTCATATACAATTAACTATTGAAATAACGCAGTTCCTGCGTGAATGAAACCGCCGCGGGAGCTGGGTACGCCCGGGAATCCCGCAACTGAGACCTGCACATTCCTATCAGATAAGCCGATGATCCCGGAGAACAAAGCCGCAGGAAATACCACCCAAATAAGCCTTGATCATAACGTCGAATGAACCGAACGCGTGGATCATAACTACAACACAAACCTCAAAATCATATCCTCATCTCGTACCACCTGACCGGGTTCTCACCCGGTGGTGATGCACAAAAACGTCTCGTTCAGTTGAGAGGCGATTTACGATAACATTTACATGATAACCGGGAACAACATCACATGCACTCGGACCCTGATTGACACTGCTGTGAACATCATCAAATCCCCCGACTCAAAAGGAGGGAGCATGTTCTACAAAAACTTATCTAAACACGATTGATCGCAGTGAAAACCGTGTAAAACCGGGAACGCGTTCAGGGTGAAGCCAAGGAATTTCGGGTTGACAAAGGACTTCCCCGATGCAACGAACCAGTGAAACACGAACGTGTTTCACAACCGCAGAAACACCCGGTTAAACACGGTGAAGATCGCATCAGTAAATGATCAAAACGTGATTACGAAGACCGTTTCCAGAGCGAGGAAGAAGAAGAAAGGATGGAACAAGACCGTCGGTCTGGTTGAGGATCCGTTGCCATTGGTTGAACTGAAAATCAATTCCATACCGGAAGACCCGTTCAATGCACGGGGCAATACCGGGTTGCTCCAGGAGATCAAGGACAACATCGCGTGACACAAGAAGAATTGAGACAATCCGTCGCAGTTTTATCACGAGTGTTTCAAGGAAATCATCGGCAACAACGGGAGACGGAGCAAGGACGATTCGGAGACGAATAGCGAGTTCGAGGATAATCAGAGCGTGTGAGTGAACAACTGTTGCAATGCGAATAATCGACTGGGACTGGGGTTGGGAAATACAATGACGAAGCACACTGTGGAGAACGTGAACACGAAGCGGAGCAAGAATGTGAGTGTCAATAACGGATGAGACTGAATTGATAAGCTCGAGAAAACAGAGCAAATGCTCCGGAATTTAACTCAGTTGAATAAGAAATAAGTGGGTGAGGAGGTGTTTTGTGGTTGTGGTGGTGTTTTGTGGTTGTTCAGGGAGAGAAAGTGGAGTGATTGGTGTGATGTGATTAAAGTGAAATGCGGTTTGAGTCAGGGATGGAGGTAAATAACGACCTTGTTGTGGGTGAGACCGATGGGACCGAGGGATTCGATAAACATAAAGACGAGTTGTAAATGTAATGCAAATTTGTAATTATTTTTTGTGAATGTTAAGATAGATGAAGCTATATTTACTAATGAATTTAATTGAATTGAATTGATTTATGTTTATTTTTGTGGTTGTGTTTAGAATAAAACGTCGTGAGAATGTGAAATGCGATGAATTGTTTGTGATTGACTTTACCGTGGCTGGTTCTGGTGGGGTATACGCGGAGGTATTCAGGTGGGGGTTGTGGATTCATTTTAGTTTTGTGTTATTTAAAGCAAGGAGATATCGATGTGATTAATTACTTTTGTGGTCAACGCTTGAAATTCAAAATTCCCTTAACTTCCCGCGTATCATCAGGTACAATCGGGGTAAGTCCGCGATATGCAAGTTGAGATTGTTATTCTAAACGTGATATTTACAAAGTTAATATCAACGATCAAGATTTGATATCGATCAACGCGCCTGTTCATCGATGATTAACAATTGTTTATTTGTTATTTTTTGCGTTGTCTCATGAGATCGGGCGGTTCATGCCTTAGTCGCGCACGTAAACGGTCTGCGTTGAAATCCCGATGCAATCGGGATGAAATTAATATTCAAATGCGTCTTTGACTACACATTTTACATTTTATCGTTCCCACCCCTGTTTAGGCGCCTTCCAGAACCAATTCGAAATCGTAAAATGAAATTATGGGACAAGCGCGAAGATTAAAAGGAACAACGCTATTAATTATTACGAAATGAAAACAGTTTTTTGAGTAGGATGATATAGCAAATGTTATAAATTTTGCTTGTTTTAGCGGTGTATTAATGAGAATCTTCGTGTTGTGATTGTTATTTTTATTAAAGATACCTTTAGTAAATGTTAAAATGTTGAATTGAAAACCGCATCTTCATCTTCATCTTCTTCATCATCAGCACTGCTATCTTTGATTACTCCTTCTCGGGTGATGTCCTCGGTATCACACCAACCCAAAACAATGATGTCAATGAATTCGATTGTTACCTTTCATTGTAGTACATCAACCTTCTCCCGCTATTTTATCAAGTTACTCACGTTGTCAATTCTCCTTCTTCTGAAATGTCATTCAGTAACATCAGACCAGAACGGTGAGGTTATCGCTGCCAACAGCAATTAAAACAATACAAAATGATTTATCTTGAATAGTATAGATAACAATAACAATAAAAACGATACGAACAACAATACAAATTATTTACGAAATCAAGCAATTCCCCCGATCACAAGGTAGTAAGACTCGGTTAATGTAATACCCCGGACTACGCAACACAGAATAAAAATGTTAATATTACGTAAATGTTACTTTTACAATGATATAGCCCGGGTTCAAGCAGGGGAGAAAGAACTATCAACATCAGTGAGATTATACCGTCAATAATAGACGCGTAAGTAAATGCTGAGGAAATAACAGAAATAAACGCCTCATTGGGGAGAAACCTCAATAAACTGCGACTCATCAAGTAATTACGTGATATTCAGAAGAAAACCTGAATGCGAAGCAATTCGTGACACGATTAAATCAAATATTCCCCATGTGAAAGGTCAATTAGATGAAGACAATCTAAGTGTGAAAACGGAATTTACCTTCTTTTGATGTTGTCCGAGAAGAGGTTGATGGAATAAAATGACCACGGTTATTGTAAGAATAACGGACAAACTCGCGGTCAAAGAGCACATTGATGAATTGGATCGAATTAATACAAATGATAACAACGAGAAGAATTTGAAACAATTACTCTCATATTTATCAATAGCAAGAGCTCGAGAATTCGAAGGAATGAAGAGATGATAGTTATGTAAATGCCCTTACATCAACCGCTTTCTTTGCAATGGGAAAGATAAGAAATATTTAATAAAATCGTATCAAGCACCGGATTCGAACAAGTACAAAGGGGATTGAAATAATAAAGAAAGGAATATCTTAACAAGATTAAAATGTCCACAATAAAGCATGAGAGCGGATAATCAAGGAAAACAAAGAGGAGTTAAACAATGAAAATTAGAATGTCTTCGCGGGATTGAACGGGGATTTTATGATTATGCACTCTTGATAAATTATGTTGCTACATTAACACTCCTCGGCGCTGAGACTCCATTTTAATATTCGAAATACATAATCAAGTGAATGAGTCGAATTTCCGAAAACCATTCTTTCAATTTACAGTCTAGTGGACCGCGATCTGGGTGTCTCCTTCAAATCAACAAAAAAATTTAATTTGCGAAACAAGATAATAAGGAATGCAATTAAAAGACCATTATCACAACCACCTGAAAAAGTATATCTCTAAACGTTGAGCAATTAACATACACCCAAAACAGAGTGTGTTTCCCCCGGGTAAAGTACGATCAGTGACCACTGTTCTATTTAAAAGAAAAGTTCGACTCGGAATTACTTGTTTTCCTTACATCAGAATGGTCTAAAATTCCTAATTATAATAATATCCTTAATAACCCTAATCCTCACTATCTCACCCACATAACATCTGATATCATTATAACCCTCATCACCATTTATCAACATCCATCAGCATATATCACCCACCCACCCACCCTTAACCTCCTAACACCCATCTCAAACACCCCTTTAAACCAACCTTCACCTCCCATAATCATCATCACAACCCTTCCCATCACACCCACCCCTCCCACGATATACCCCACAATCCAAACCAACCTCAACATAATTCCTCCTTCTCACTCACCCTTAATATAATATCAAGAACAAATAAATTAATTAACAAATAAATCTAATGGACTGTTCCGAACTCGTCCTCTCAGTGATCAAAGACGAAACCATACGAAAAAACATCAACCCGATAGTCTATTACAGCATCAAACTAATCTATAACCCTGAATTCACCCGCCGCTCCCGCATTTTCTGCCGATGCATTCGACTCTTCTTCGAGTCGATCAGCAAAGAACTTAATATCAAAGAGCTCACCTCAAGCGTAACCCCCGAACAACTCCAAAACAATAACTACATGGTAAATCTTCTTCTTCACCAGCTTTCACCGTCTTCGAAATCCCAAAGCAACACTAGTAATAACGTGAACGCTGAAGTTGACCAGAGTAAAATCACGAGTTCATGTAATAGCGTATCGCCGAATAAATCGCTGAGTGATTTGTTCGACCAAAAACCGTTTTGGTACATCGAGAAACTCTGATCTTATCAGGACGTTTATATACTGGACAACCCCGAGGACTACTCGTGAATATATATGCTTCAGGACTACATCTTAGATACGCAGGACCCGCGGTGATCGGAGATCATGCGCGGGTATAACTTGTTCGTGTCTTCCGTCGAACTGCTCTTTTGCTTCCGGTGAATTTGACATTTTCCGGACATCGGGCTGATGCGGAAGGAAAAGCAAATATGCGAAGCGTATTTCAAACACATCCACACCCGGGTGTGCAAGTTCTGTGTGGAATGGTGCAAAATCTACCCGGAGAAGTACCAGAAAAGCAGGTTCATTCAGACCTTGATCCAGGACTGAGTGAACCAAGAAACGACGTACTCAGAGCAACACCAGATCGATTTCATCGCGTTGTCTCTGGACGAACCCATATGAACGCCCAAGTACGTCGGGTGAATCAAATGAATACGCGAAGGGCCTTTTTTCTACGAGATCAACGAGATCGCGCGGCAACTCTGCGTCATTGACCATGACTACCTCTCATCGATCCCACAGAAAGATTACATCGATTACATTGTCAAGAAGGAAATCCCCGACTCGTTCAATAAAATCTACACACGCGAAATGCGGTTCAAGTGCTACATCGTGATCTTCCTCCTGTTGATTAAAAACTGAGACAACCAAAAGAACGCCGTTCAGAACTTCATCGCCCTTGCCCACCAGTGCAAGCAGTGAAACAACTACCAGACCGAGTACTCCATCATCTCCACCTTGAGCATCGTGGGCATCAGCAAGAAGAAGTTGCTATGGCGACTTGTCGAGAAGAAGTACAGAGACATCTACTTGGCGCTTGAACAGGAGTACTGAGATGTGGACTTGAACGAGAAGACGTTTTTCGACCAGATCAAAAAGGGGACCGACACTTTTGTCCCTCACATTGACGTGATAAAGAACCAAATCAACAACTTTATCATACAAATCAAAATGTCGAGTGAGGCTCAAAAGGTGACCTTGTGCCGCGAGTACAGGGATTTCTTCAGCAAAATACTTGATTACAGTAGGAACAAGTACTCCTTCTTCTTGGTCAACCCGTGACATGACTTCTGAGCAGGGAGTTTTTGGGAGATCTGTAAAACGAAGCAGTGGGGGATAAAGTCGAAGTATGACTTTTCTCAGTACGCCGATCAGGACTCCGACGCGGAAAAGTTTTTTGATATGTGAGTGCGGTTTTACAAGAGGGTTGAAAATAACTAAATGTGATTGGAGTAACGTTTAGATAGGTTTTTAGTTAATAAATAAACAGATGTTAAAGGATTTATTAATATTAGGTATTGGAGTGTGATGGTGTCGTGCGGTGATTTCGGGGATGGTTTGGGGATGTGGGTGTAGATGTTATGTTGTTGTTCATGGGAAAGGGAAAGGGAGGGAGGTAACAGTTGAGAGTGATTATTTTGTGAGGAGAAGAAGAAGGATTGAAGAAGGAGTAATGGACACGGAAGGGAAGGAAGTTGGACTAAAATAACGAATCATGTAAATAAAAATAATCTTTTAAACATAAGCACAGCACATCCCAAGCAAGCAAGCACAAGAAAAGCAAAGCAAGCATATCACAAGCAAGCAAGAATAAACATAAATAAATATTACAATTAATACAGATATAATTAAAAGATATAAACATTCGTTGTTTTTATTTGACTGATATTCCCGATTATTCTCTTGATATTCCTTTATCTTTACATTTCAAACTACAAAACTAAAATATTTGAGAACAAGAGTTCCAAGGAGAAACACAACGTTAAAACATCCTAAACATCCATCTTAAAACCATCCTATAAAAAAGGAAAGAGAGAATACCAAAAACAATATTTGAAACCCGGATTAACATTAATCCCGCATGGGAATGAAGGGATACAAGGCAGATTAATAACAACAAACAGTTCAATTGAATAATCACAACTCAAGACTAAAAATTCAAAGTGAACGATAATAAAACATGCTTCACATCGCAAGATAAAACACTTGCTAAAGACAATGCCAAGACCATTCAACGAAATGAGGAGAAAAAACATTGACCGCGATCGGGAAAACGAATCGGAATTGCTGGAGCAATCCCGAAAAAAACAACACGAGTCAATCAATGCAAGAATGGATTTTCAATTCACCCCTGTCAATGTTCACGCAACGAGGAATATTTAAATCGATTATCGAAAGCACTGTCAATATTAGAATCGTGGAACAATGTAAAAATAATCGAATATTAAAATGAATCCCTTCCGATGCTGCCTCGAGTAGGCGTGGAGTGAGACTTTGTTAATTATGTGAATATCATGGAATTACGGCAGGAGGCCTCGAAGACAATATTATTAATGTGACAGGTCCGCTGAAGCATCTTGCGGTGAAACTGGTTATAGTTGAAATGTTATTATAATTAATAAATAACTAAGAATAACAATAACAACAATAACTGGGGATTGGGGATTGGGCCCAATCCCCAATCCCCAATCCCC